>JAAMPD010001487.1:0-23813 GCA_025266255.1 Trissolcus basalis | reverse complement strand
CATATATATATATATATATATATATATATATATATATACATATATATATATTGATCATATTTATTTTAATATGCTCAATGAAACACACTCTCGTTATTATAAAAAGAGGAACAATTAACGTTTTTTATTCTGTCTTCATACACGACGTTTCATATGCCGCTATTGAAGCAAGACTGAACTGTTAAAACAAAACAAACATTGACATGTCAACACAAATAAACGACGATCGCGACATTTATATTTGAATTTCGATGCATGAATTCCTTCAATACAACAATTTATATATAAATAGATTGTAAATATGTTTTATGTATAAACAATATATGGTCCTTCTATTAGAGATCTTGAAAACATGGAACGCCTGTTAATGTTTAATATACAATTCCAAAAAGTATAATATTGGAAAAAATTAATTACTCGTAACGTATTATAATTATAAACGATTTTCATTCAAAAAATCTAATAAAAGAAAAATGTGATTTTAATCTAAATACTTTAATGAACCTCGTTCTTATTTAACGTGAAATTTTACCCTTATTAATTAGTGCATTTCAATTACAAAATTTGTATAACATCATAATTGTTTTACATTAGATGTATACAAAAGCAAGCAAAGTGGATAATGCGAATTGTAAATTGTTTCAGTACCACCGGATATTCTTGACTATCCTACCAGTACAGATATGGTAGTGCGTGAAGGTAACAATGTGACACTTCATTGCGCAACCACGGGAGTTCCTCAACCGACTGTAACGTGGCGACGTGAGGAAGGAGGCAAGATAGCGTTATCCAGTTTTCAAGAAGGTAGGTAGATGGAGAAGAATTAACCTGGCTGCGGTTTTATCCTACTAATGAAGAAAAACTTGCGAACTGATGAACGTTCATGTTCCATTGTTATGTTCGCGTAGCTCATTTATTATTATTATGATTATCCAGACCCTAATTTTTTATGCGAGGCAATATCATTGAGATATTTTCATCTGTTTTATATATTTGAAATGCTCGTTTTTAACTTCAAATTAACTAAGTTTGCAATACCATTCAGCGCAATGAAATAAAGCTTTTATAAGTTGGTTTCAACTCGTTACAAGCAAATTCGCTTGAGACAATGACAAGTCAGAGCTATATTTACGACAACCGTTCTTTTTAAGACAACTTTAGATTGAGTTTATGGGAACACTTCTTGATTCGATTATCGTCCATGGTGACGTTGAATTCAAGAAAATATGGAGGGCTTTCATGTAGACAAACTTATAATGAACGTTTTATATTAAATTCAATTCAACAAACATTTCTTAGACTTACAGGGCGAATATACTATTATAATATTCATTATTCGAGTGAACGTCGGCATCATTTGTATAATTTTGATATTTGCTTACCATTTCATTAGCTTTTGTTTTGTATCTCTCAAATGAACAAAAATAAAACGTACTGGTATTTATGAATACAATTTGCATATAAATTATGAGGTGATACATGGAACCTTATAGCAATACGCAACTTGAAATAATTTTTTATAAGCAGAGCTAATATTACAGTGCCCGTGCTAGCGATTCCTTAATTGTCTGGTTTTTTAATGCAATTCCTATTTATATACTAGAAACATTTTTTTTCTTATAAAAAATTTATTTAATAAGTATTTTGTATAATGAATCGATTTCTGAAAACCCGTTGTAAAAAAATTGTTTTATTTCTGAGAAAAAAAATCCCAAACTTTCGCTTTTTTTTTGGATAGTAGATAGGAAGGCTTAGGAAAAATTTGGAAGGTGGATGCAACCCCTTAAATACATAAATTATCATTACGGTCAAAATATGAGAATGTCGATTAAAATTTTTAAGATTCAAAAATGAGTCTCAAATTTGGACTGTTAAGGTCTTGACAAAAATTTTGCATTAGGACTTATAAGACTCGTAAAAAATCTTAAATTAAGACTTTTATCATATATATAAGACAATATTAAATTAAGACTTTCAATATGGTACAATAAATGTTTTATTCGAATATTTTCGAAAAGAGATCTATATCTACATTTTTGCGAGTGTAAAGAAAAAACTCAAAAAAATGACATAAGATTGTCAACAAACTATAAAATTAAGACTTTTTCAGTCGTCATCAAGCCAATTTAAATAGTTTTTTTAATATAGTTAGAAGAAAAGAAATGAAACTTAAAAAGGCGAGGGGGGTTCTCCCAAAGGAGGGATTAACTCCCCCCACAGTGGGAGTTTACAAATCAAAGTTATGTGACCTCAGAGTGTCCGGACAAAACGTTAATCTAATTAATTGAAACAGTTAATTATTGGGAACAAAGAGTTGAATCAAAAATAAAAACTCATTTTAATTATAAAATTCAAGACACCATGCTCTCAATTTCTTTAGTGTGATAAATGTGGCAACTATAGGGTTGGGCGCATTTTTCGGAAAATATGACAACGCCGAAAATTGGCCCTAACACAACGGGTCGGTTTTTGGAAAAAGGTAGACAGATAAGACTAGAAGTGGCAACACGTATAGAAAAAGGAATCCGTCACGATCGAGAAAAAATTCGACAAGTTGTAATAAATAGAATAAACGACTACTTGTGAAAGTGAGAGACTTTTAAATAGAGTTTTATTTTGAAGAACTAACACTAATTTCTCATATTTTGTTCATTATAATTTCACTTTATTTGTCATTATTTGATCAATTTTTCGTTTACTAAAACTAGTTTGAAATAAATTAAAAAATTGCAAGAAAAACAAATATAATATTTGAATACAGTATTTATACCTATTTAATAATTTTGAAGCACGTGTGACTAATTTTCGATTTTCATTTCACCTACAACGATAACTTATTATACGAACAAAGTTGAGTGATTGAAATTTGCAGCACATATTAAACTAGTTGATATAACTTAATTTTGACGTGGCATTAATTAAAGGAATTCAATCGAACCCAGTAGTCATATAATTATACAGCATGCATATAAAATTGACAATAATACAGAGTTACCCAAAATAAATAATCTGTGATGTATAATGATCTTAAGATCTGATGGAATAATACTAAGAAACAAATTTGTTCCATTTTGTAGTTCACTTCATATTTATGCAACGTGTACATATAACGTGAGTTATAGTTATTGTAATTTGTAACGAAGTATATAGATATAGATGTGCCCTTCGATGTGCAAAAGGTATTATGGGCCGTCTAAGGCTAACATTAAATAATTTCGTTAATATTCGAAATTAAACGGAACTAAAACAAGGAAATGTTATTTATCTGAACATTTTCCTTCAAATATAAAATTCAAAATTAATTCAAAATATGATTATATGATTTGAAAAGTTTTTTTCAAAAATTAGGAATGAAATTCAAAAACAACTGTGATAAATAACATAAATAATAATAAAATATTTTTAAATGATTAATATACAAATAAAAAAAATAAAACAATAAATACGAAATTGAACAGAAAGAATCAATTAATTTTTGAGGGTGATATCCAATTTCATCAAAATTGAAAATAAGCTGCGTACCAAATGCAATGCAATAACAAAAATAACAAAAATAAGCGCAACTCCTCTATCTCCTAGGAGTTTGTATCTCCTATCTAAGGTGAATTCCACTCTTAATACTACTTAATGTACATTGCATTCTATTCCCTTAACATATTACATAAGACCTGACATATGAATGTAAGGTGATTGTAAAGCGAACGTGATACATATATATAAAACATGTATGTTACATGCATGCTTTAAGCCAGTATGTTACATGGATGCATCATGTTTGCTTAACATGCATGATGCACATCTGTGCAACATGCATGTCAAATGTATGGCATAAATGCTACATGCATGATCTGTTATACACATTTTACAATTACCGTCACCATTGAACGATATACAGAGAGAATTCGGGCCCTATCTTTATCCATTTAGACACATAATTATGCGAGATATTATGCGAGGTAACGTTGCAATATCTGAAAGAGATAGACTTGACAGGTATCAGAAAATAAGGACTGATGGGAACGATAAATCTTTGTTTTGGTATGTTTGACGAAATCAAATTTTTGTAGTAAATTAAAATGAACATTTCTGATATACTATTCAGTTCATCAATCAAACAGTATTGTATCATTTACTTTTTCAATTTTTTTTTTTTTTTCATATTCCACAAAATTTTGTGTTTGAGGTTATGGTCCGTAGTTTACAATTATCACAGTAAATGTTGTATACGTTTTTTCTATCCGTGTATGTAGTAAAAAAACATCGAAAATAAAGTTCCCAGATAATCGCATTTAAAGTTTATGCTATACATACTTTTTGTTGCTGTGCAGTTGCAAAAAAATTGTTGAAAAACCATCATTTATAATATTCAAATCAAAATTTGACTTTCTCTACTATATAGTAGAGGGTATGTACCTAAACCTGCAAAAAAATCGAGATTTTTTCAGTTTTTCTTGATTTTTGGGTCCCACCTCCCGTTAAGGTAAATAATAGTAAATAGTAGTAAAGTTTCATATAGGTACTACTTTTTTCTAAGAGTAATTTTTCAACGTAAAAATATACATTTTCGGAAGTCCTAGCTTGGTATGGTAAAAAATGATTTATTGTACCAAATCTTAGCATTGAAAAACCAACTGTTTCAGATTTTTGGAAATATTGCAAAAACACACCGAAGGCGCGAAATAGGTTAATATATAACTCATAAATAAATGACTTCAGCCTGGTAAAAAATAAATGATTGACGATATACATGCAAAACAAATAAAAATTATAATATGCAACTTGGTAATTTCTACTCTGAAATGTAGTACGCGCATACGTTTATTCGAAATTTTACTTAAAAATGCATGCTATTTTTCTCTGACTGGATCTTTGAAATTCTGTACCAATATAGATCATAATAAATCACAGAATAGCCGGATATAATTAGTTTACTTGGTCATTGAATTATTAAATTTCCAAATTACTTGATTAAATAAATTAGTATTTAGATTATGTATAAAAACATTATCCACTAATTTCAAACTAAAAAAAAGTTGATGCATTTTCAATTTAAAAGAAGAATAAATGTTAACGTAAATTTTCATGATTAACCGCTTTAAAAGTAAACTTTCGACTTCGACTTTATTTTAATTTTTTTAACTGTAGAATGTTTAAGTAGATTGAAATGATTGAATTGTAACATTTGATCATCCTGTTTTATTGGAATTAAATTATTATTGATTAATATGCTAATGATTGATTAATAATAAATTTCAAACCCATAATGTGATTTCCGATAACATATCAGAGAAATCGCAGTATTCATTGATGATTAATGAGTATATGCAAACCAATCATTTCTGAAACAGTAAAATTAGAATATGACAAATGAATTTTTATTTTATGAAATTATTTTTTAAATTTAATTTTGAAATGATTTACTTTTCCGTTGAACGTGCTGCGATTGAACTTTTTGACAAAAGTTTTTCCAAGAAAGTTTCATGTATTCAACATATAATTAATTCCATTATGTTTCATTTTTTATTATTATTATTTTTATTTTTAAACATATACTGAAATAGAAAAAGTTTGTCATAATTTTGGTTTATTGTATGTAAATAGTACCTATACAACAAATGAATGAATGTTGAATTTTGTGACAATAACAACGGGAAATTATTACATGTATGAAAACGTTTGGGAAAAGCGAAAATAATCCCGTTTCTCAATGATTAAAAAGATTCAATACCGAATTCAATTTTCAAAGACTTTTATCCGGACAGACATTATGACAAACCCGAAATATCTTCAATACAGTGCTTTTGATGATCACAATAAATAAATAATAAAATTATATTTATTTCGACAAAACTGTTCCGGACTTTTGTTTCACCAAAAAAAATCGATATTTTAAAATACAATCCATTTGTTCATTACAAACGGAATCCTTAAATAAATTTCGCAATCGTATGTGTTCATCTCTGTATTTTCATATTCTATTTTGATTAGAAATAGAAGAAAAAAAAAGACAATCTCGTTTGAGAGTAAAAAATTATTCAACTTGAAATTGCGATGATGTACGCTTTTTATCTGCCGCAGATGTTAAGCTCCAGGTTACTTTCATCTTAGTCATTTTTCTTAGCACAAAGAAATCTGTAATAGATTTTGGTTCACTTTTACCGCTGTCACTTTCACACCAACAGGTGTCGGTAAATTATGTCACTCTTCTCGTATATTACATAAAGACAAAGCGATGCAATTCAGTATTACCCATATGATTTACGTCAAACATTTGTGATTTTATTGCTGCCGCAAAACCTATAGGATGACATTTTTCAAAATGTTTATTCCTTTAGATTTATAGAAAGCATTCTGGTAAACGAAACCTTATATTCCATACGGCATGACCAAAATCATAAAATAAAAAGAACTCGATTGATCTTGTTATTATTAACCGTAAATCATATCCGCATCATATATCTTTAATTTTAAGTAGTACAAATCAAGATATAATCATACTTCATTATATCAATAACAACACCAATGAGAATATACGAATTTTTTATATAAATTTTTTATAAAAATGATTGAGTTCTAAATTTTATTCACTCGATATATAAAATTCTAGTAAAAAGAATCATTGTCTGTTCATAAAACTTATACTGCCATATTATGAACCATATGTTGACGACATATACGGACCAAATATTCATCGTATTTAGGCCATATATTGACCATATACTGCCAATAGATAGTCCATGTATACGAAAAATTTAAAAAGCATATATACGATTTGTTGAAAATAATATATTGGCAACCTATTGTCAATATATCGATAATACCTATATGATGATATTCATTAGAAATGTATTTCATTATTTAGTTTAAAGACAAAAAGTTGGGAAAAAATATAGTTCGTATTTCATTATATTAGCACGATAAGATTAATATATTCAATCATCCAATACAGTGAGCAGCATCGATGGCCCGGAATTGGTAATGACACGTGTGACTCGTTTGCATATGGGACCATACTTATGCATAGCGTCCAACGGTGTACCACCGACTGTCAGCAAAAGAATACTTCTTATAGTTCATTGTACGTACCCATCGTTTTATAACAATAATACTTTTGTCAATTTTCTGTTGGATTTGACAGATTTAAACATTCATGTGAGATTAAAAGTTTACACTTCAGCACACCCGGGATAAAAATAGATTCGCACGTCTTGGAATACAAAAAAACGAAAACTAGACTTTTCTTCTTTGTCTAAAGAAAAAAAGTTAAAAGTTAAAAAAGTTGAAAGTTTTAAGAGAGTTAAAAGTGTTCGGCTGTATATAGCATTGAAAAGAATCGTAGAGATTGCCTATTTTGTACAGAGCACTGAAGTTCTTTGTACACACATGCGAACTACGTATGAAAACGTGATTCTTTATATTTATTTGTTTCTATGATTAGTTCCACCGATGGTTTGGATAGAAAATCAATTGGTCGGTGCTTACGAGGGTCAGACGCTGGTACTTGAGTGTCGAACGGAAGCCTATCCCAAACCTATCACATACTGGAGCAAGCCGACTAATGAAACAATTATCAACGGTACGATTCATTTATACGCTACAACCACATTTTATGGCATGCCCTTTGCAACTTGTATCTTGGAATTCTTCATAATAAATTACATATTTATTCAACGATTTCTGTAAAGTTGAAAAATTAATTATTAACTTTCTTATATCTTCATGTTTTCAAGAGTGCTAAGCAAGTAAAAAAAATTTTTTAACGTAAATTTTTAAATAAACCTAATAAATTCATGATTATATAATAACTAATTAAAATATTCTATTTAAAGATAAAATTAATTTTATTAATTATTTATTAATTTTGTATTCAACTACTCCCATGAGATTATTCTCTAGCATAACTTCTTTTGTTTTCTGTGATCTTCTAAGATCAATAATCGTAATAAACCAAAGGTAACTAAGAAATAGTAGTTTTTTTTAATTATCATTCCTGGCATTCTATAGAATAAAATAAAATTGCTGACAATGATTAATCAATAAGATCAAATGAAAATATTTGCAGGAAACTAATACGCATCGCCAAATAAAACAAATCGCTGTAATCTTTGTAAATATTAAACGAAATTCATTCAAAAATCAACTAAATTTAATTCAATAATATATGAGATATATATTAGACTGATTTAAAAAAGGATAAAAAAGATTAAAAAAGGAGAAATCATTTAATTCAGACTTTGATTTGAGCTCAGTTGTTAAATATAATTTTTCAAAATTATAAAATATTCATAAATAAAAAATTTATCACCAATATTAATCTATATTTTTGCCTCCTTTTCTTTGATATTACTTTTTGTTAATTTCATAACTTTCTTTTCACTGTTTTACTTTTCTGAAATTAAAAGTTATCAGTTTTGTTATTCTTTTCTTATACCAAGTATGACCCAAGATAAGAGTACGTGTTTTTTTACTAGAATTTTCCATAAAATGTGTGTAAAAACTTTTACAATGAATTTTTTATGAAAACGAGATAAATCTCAAAATTTGATTCAACTGTTGGTGATAAGCTTGTGTAAATAAACTATGAGTAAAAACAAATTGTTTTTTGATACAGTCTGTTCCACGATACAAGCGTCTACTATATATAAAATTTGTCTATAGAACGATTGCTTCCGAGTTATCCACGATGTTAGTAACAACGATATTTTTTCAGACGTTAATTTCAAAGTAGAAAACATTCCATCAGGATATGCGATTACAATGCGACTCACAATATTGTCTGTGCGTCAACAAGATTTTGGTTTATTTAGATGCATCGCCACAAATTCTCTTGGTGAAACGGACGGCGAAATTAAATTATACGGTGAGTACTTTATTGAGAGCATATTTTTGAATAAATACTAGTATAAGTAAATAAGGGCGTTATTTCTAAAGAAAGCCATCCATCTACAGCGGGCAAACCAAAATAAAACATTTTCTTTGCTCAACCAAACTAATTAGAAATTTAATCAGCTAGATAAATATAGGATACGATTGGAAATATATTTTTCTTGTAAATTTGGTCTCCTGATTATTCAAGCTCATTTTCCGTTCACTGATGACTACTTTGTAATTTTGAAAAACCAACAATCAAACATAGATGTAATTTTAATTAATTACAATAGCCTCTGCATAAGATTCAAATAATTGCACAAAATTATTTTCACCAATTACACTTCGCATTATAAACTCGTTATATTACACGAAAACTCAACCTACATAGTATCTTCTTGTTCATTTAATTACAATACCACATCAATATTACCGAATAAACTGAAGCAATCCTTGTATATATTATAAAATTGTACATCATAAAAAAAATTTTTATAACATAGCTGATGATAAATTTTTGTCTAAAAAAATATCTCCACCTGTTAGTTACGTCGAGTATTAACAGTATTAACAAAAAACGTAAAAGTTATTTGATTTGTTTAAAAAAGCATCAAAGCGAAGAGAAATTTCCAAAAAGCTTTTCTCTCTTGTAATTATGAACAAATTCGAACATAAAAATGTTCGTATCGAGTAGTATACTGCATAATATGAAATTGCGTTGAATAAAATATTTTATCATTTTTAACGATGTGACCTAATGTGATTGAATATACACGTACATATAATTTTGATCCCACGATCTGATCAGTTCAGGTATCTCAAGTTACATGCATGAATACCTAAAATAAAACAGCTTGCGTGTTTTCACGAAATAGGCTACAAAATTGCACATACATGTACACTATGCAACTTGCAATTGTGTGCAGAAAATATATACGCACTCAAAATTATAAAAACTGCCGCATAGCCGCTTACAGTACAACTTTTTTTTTTCAATTTTACATAATTACATATTTCAATTCCACTTCATATTTTACCTTTTAAAAGTTTCTAAAGATTGAACATAGTTTTGAAAATGAGCAATCATTCTTTTAAGTACAACTTAGAAAAACATAAATTGTTGAAATCTCTTGAAGTTTAAAAAAAATTTGATTCAATTTCACACTCTACAAAATCTTTAGTTGAACTTCTATAACTTCCTTTCCTTTAAAAATCGAATAGAACTAATTTGTAAGATTTTGTGAAAGAAAAACACTGCAAAATATTCACATTTACGAGGCTTTAAATTAAAACGCCTCGTTATCATCGTTCAAGATCGAATATATTTGAAAAAATAATAACTCAGCATCGCTGAAAGTTAACTGTTGTGTAACTATTTGCAAACACGTTAATTATGAATACAAATTTTCATTTTATATTCCTAATATACAAATTTAACTTGTGAAAAAAACTTTCGTCGTTTTATTGCAAACAATTATTTATTGACAGCTTTGTTACTTTATACTGTCGACGGAATTTAATTTGTTATGAATTTGTCCAAAGATTATTATAAAGCGGCATACTTTTTATCATGCAGGTTTTGTAATTTCCGTAAGCTCATTATAAACATGCAGACGTCAATTATTTAGTTTAAATTTAAGACTTAACCCAGCTAAATGAAAAAGTTGTTCAATTTAATCAAAGTGGAAAACCCACTCGTGAAGCACTGCACCCCCTTTTATGTACCAGAATCACATACATTTAGCTATGTACTTGATTCCATTGTTACCTTAATACGATTACACTCAAAAAAACAGTCAGTTTCCTAAATTTGTTTAAAACTATATTTCACCGGTGAAAGTCAAAGTAATTACTTTCATTCCAATCATCACACCCTAGTCACATTTATTCCACACAAGCGTTTATGAAAAACGCTCTTTTTTCTTTTTTTTATTTTTCTTTTCTTTTTGTTTTCATATTATACAAAATTATGTTTGAGGTCTAAACATTTTTCAACTACCTGAGCGTTGAAATTGTAAACATTAAATTTTTTAAACAAATCATCTGATCCAGTTACGAGTAAATATGCTTTAAGTGGCTTTAATATTGAAGCATATCTTTATTAAAGCATATAATTACATTACTTTTAAAGTTACCCTTTAATATTACAGCACTAGCATTTTCAATTAAAAACACCATTTCGGAATTCGACTTTAATTTTCTAGTCTGTACGTTTTAAAGATTTTTTTTTTCTTTTTTTCGTAGTATATGCTTATAACAAAATGCATAAAACATGTATAAATCCAACGAAAACAATTATAAGATTTGAATCAAAGTTTTCATTTGGTATAAATCACGAAATGTTTGAAATCCAATCATTTTGCCAAAAACATGCACTCACGTTTTGTATCTTCATTTTGTTACAAGTTGTGAACGATCAAATAATAAATTTGTCTCCACGATAGGATGTTAGTGCCATAAATCACACATAGTATATATACCATAAGTTCTGGATACACACGATCCCATAGGTTAATTCTGATAACAAAACTTTTACGACATGAAATAAAAATAAAATGTTTAAAAAAATCTCTGACGGTACATATAAAATGTATTAAAAAAATATTCTGTATATATATATACACACGTGCACCCTCCGGCCGAAATCACTTACGAATAAACCCTTGGTGCAAAAATATCTCTATAACGTACTGATATTTAAAAAGTAAATAAAACAGGGACGAAATAAATGTCACTTTTGCAGATCGATCTTTCAAACATACATATGGATTTTAAAATATACTGAAACAGAATTTTAATTTTTCATTGAACATCAATTTTTCATTCATTTCATTATTTTCAGCTGAAAATTGATTAATGTTTCATGAAACGTGCAGTCTCATTGCATATAACACGTTGATAAACTAATATAGATTTCTGTTTCGACGAGGTTATTGTATTAAATTTAATGGCTTTATTTTGTAGCGCGGAAGTTTGACCGATCGCTTTATCAAACTCAAAATCTGTTGAAGTTTAAAAAATAATTTGTGGCGAAAAAAATGAACCATTTGGTCATAAATATCATGACTAATTAATGAAACAGTTTCAGTGCTGAATATTGAGTCTGAAAGCGGTGTTGCATCACCACAATACGTCAAACATTGCAGTGCTGCCGATAAACGGTATCTCATGTCAATACAAAACACCTACACCAATATTGTCCCAATATATTTCCCAATGGATAACCTAGTAATTAATAATTTCTTGTAAAAACCATCAATCTTAATCATAGAAAGGTTAACGGATGTGAAATTTGTCATTTTTTACGAAACAAACAGAATCTCAATTAAAAAATAAAAAACAATGTAAACAAAACTTTCCTCTTTAACTTTTTATTGACATTTTATGATTATGAGACAATTTTTTATTTTAAGTAATATATTAATCAACCAAGTTTTTTCCTTTAAAAAGTCTTAATAATTGGTATTGCTTTTAAATGTTACGACTCGGGTATTGTGCGAGAAGACAAATGAATATCGAAATCCACTATTAGAAAAGGTCAAGTAGTTTCACACTCATATTTGTATTCAATTTTGAATTAATTAATATAATGAAGTCATCTTAAACAAATTATTTCAACGTAAACTTATTCATTTTTAGTTTTTTATTATTGATTTGACAAATTTCTCATATTGACAGCAACAGATGTCAAATTATATATAGATTATATATATTTATTGTTGTTTTTATAGATTTATTTATATTTTTTGTAATAATTTCCTTTTAATATTTTTTTCCGTGTGGGTTCATCATTCAAACATACTCAAATTCGGTGTATCATATTTTATTTGTCCAGTTGAAATTTTTACAACAATATTTGCATTTTTCATTTTTTGAACTATGTAATAATTCCGCTCAACCTTTTTCGCAAGTGCTTATTTTCAATGCTAGAAGTATATAAGGACCGCTTGACCCATTGATATCATATGCGTTGCGAATAAGAATGTTATATAAATTTTTAGTAAGCAAAAAAAAAGTAATACGAGATTGAAACACAATTTTAGAAAGTGTATGGCATGAATTAGCAATTATTCAATTAAAATCTTATCAAGAATCAAAATAAATAACTAACGATGAAATTAAATACATCCTTTGGTAACAATTATTATTTTATTACATAATAAAAAAAGATGTGTAAAATTACATCGACTTCAGTGTAAAAACGATGCCACGGGATTTAACGAACCATTACTTGATGTGGCGTAAAAAGTTTGTTCGACATGTAAAAAAGACATGTCTCGGATTGGGAAAATTATATTATGAATTTACAATTCGTTTAGGATGTATAAAAAACTCAACTTTTCTGATTTTTATATGAATTGTATACACTGTGACGTTTGCTTTTTACATTGAAATTGAGTAAAAAGTAAAATTAACAGTATTTATTAATTTCAATATGTCACTTAATATAATAATTCAAGATTTGAGGATAAAATAGATCAAATATTTCAATTAAAATTATTATGTATTACATATTTATTATGTTTAATATAAATTTACACTTTTTACAGTTTTCAAGAACACGACATTGATTTTTTTATAAAAAAGTTTTATCCGAATCTTTACAATGTTTATATTTTTCATTGGTAAGAATTAAGTAATTTCTCTATTTTTATTTATACCATATGAATTCATTCTTAGACTTTTTTTAAAAGCTGAATCAGTATATGCATCTGTTTCTATAGCAGCCTTTTATTTCTATACGATTGAACGAATATAATTTATTTAAATAAAATGTAAATATAAATGTAAATTAACACAGATTGGTAACCAGCTCGTTACTGAAACGTTTTTCCACGTGCCAACTAATTTGTCGTAATTTTTTTGTATCGTCAACGAGTGGTATTCACGTTGACGATGACTCATATAACCACAATGAAAACGAGTCGTTAACTCGGATGCAAGCGTGTTTTGAAATTTCATAGGAAAAAATATTGGGTTCTAGGCAGCGAAGATAAAAAAATGTGACATTGAAGGACGCGAAGCATAGAAACACCACCGGTGGGAGAGTAAATTTGAATTTCCATTCAAATTTGAAAGCGCATCACACAAACCCCAACATGCTGCAGTTAAATAAAACTTTGACAAAATATTTGCAGAATAAATATAATAACGAGATTAATTCGATAGCCCCAATTCATCACGTTTTAACGTTAAACATCAATAGAACGAAAGTTGTCGTACTTAAAGTTCTACGTGGTATTGTTCCTTTACAAGAGAGAGTAGTCAGTGTTAATTGATCGCAAAATCCTAATTAGTAGTTTGAGCTGAACAAAGAGTGGAAGACCACGATATAGCTTTCCACAAATTTCATTCGGTCAGCAAACAAAGAGTTCCGAAATAAAAGGAACTTGAAGATAAAAATACAACAATACAAAAACGCGGGCAAAAAGAGTTTATTGATCACCATCATTGTGACTCAAAACACTATCTTATTAAAAGTAAAATATTAAACAGAAATTATTTGTTGTTATGCGCCTGCGAATTAATACTCTTACTGTAATTTCCTCCCTTTTCTTTATTCCATTGTTTAGTTTTGTTTGTTTGTTTTCTGTTTATTACTACAAATCTACCATAAAAGGTGATTACAATGAAATTCCTCAGTTAATTAAATTTCTATTTCGTTAATAAAAATAGACCCCTGCTGTATATAAGTATATCCGAGATTTTAATAATTCTCAATTTTGCAAGCCAATATGTTTAATAATAAAATCCAATATTCAATAATGAGGGTGAATGCTATTTGGACCGGATCTTATTGCTATAGTTATTGAAATTCTCGTTTACGTATATTCCGTTGGAAAAAAAAGGCTGTTCCATCGGGATGGGCAGAGTTTTGTTGACGTTGAAAACCATACCGGTAAAATGTGTATTAGAAATTTAAATGCCGAATTACCAATTGATCAGCAGCTCATCAACTGCATATGGTTTCGTTGAATCAAACAAATGCTTAATACATTTACCGTCAGACTATACCATCTCTCCAAATGTCGCAAACACGCGGCTATGTCCACCAGAAACATTGGATTGACGTTTCAATATGTCAGAGCCGCGCACAACAAAAACTTCATCTGATGGAATCAATTATTCCGCGTAAATTGTATTCGCATACTCGTTATTATTTTTGTCTTTTTTTTTTCGGAATCATAATTCTCACGGTATTGACTGAATTACGTTCAGCGTCATTATAATTGTTGATGAAACAAAATCAGCAATCAGGTCCGATCAACAGAACCATTTTTCCCGCGAGCTCACATGTCGAAAAAAATTTCCTTTTTTTCCAAACTATGATATTTTTTCGACGTTGTTATTAATTTGCAGCATCGATTGGAAAGCGAGTTGAAAAATAACCAACCAACGTGGGAGGGAGAGTGTTTGATTCATAATCTTCTGAGCTTTGTTCGTTTATTTATTATGATTGTTTGAGTTTATCTCGTGAGAAATGAAACACATTTTTAATGGCATACCTGTTTTAACAAATAATAATGATAGGGAGAGAAGAAGGTGGAAATCTTATATTTTTCAATTTTTTAGCAAGCGTTGAAAAGTACATCAGATGTTTAAAATTATAAGTCGTAAATAATCCCTTTCCACAACATTATTTTCGCTGAAGACGGTTTATACATGTTTTACGCGCATAAGCTGAAAGTCGTGCACTCGTAAAATATCTCAGACTTTACCTTACTTATTTGAAGCGTATCGCAAGATCGCAGCACTGTTAAATTTCGGAGTTAACTTATAGGATAGACTATTAGATCATGATCTCATTATAAATGAATCATTAAGTATCCCAACTTCTTCTATTTGCACAAAGAACAAGCTGACTACACTTGATAAAAAAAAGTCGTAAAATCGCACCGCTGGTCGGTGACAATAAATAACCCAACAACTGACGGCGTGAAAATACAACCGATGGTCATTGTAAAATTACAACCTGTCTGGATAAATTTAACCTCAAAAAATGAGCTCACATCAGTCATCTGATGTAGACTGTTGCAAAACACATGAAAATCACAAGTCAATAACTCAAACACCATTTGTGGTATAATATAAACAATAATAATAAAAACAGATCTCGCGGTCTTACGGCTTCTTAATATTAAATTGCCGACATTTGAAATATCAATATTCGTTTTTTGAATTGTTTTAATTGTCTAAAAATAAAAGCCAATACAAATGTTTGCAACCGAAATCGATGGAATATCGTTTTATTAAAAAAATTGTCGTGAAATTTGTTTCAATTTTTTTATTGTAACAAATAAATCCGTTACTCAGTATCGATTTTTTTACATTCGTTTGTTATAAAGTGCTGCTTTCAAAGGTGCACCAGGAAAAAAAATCAAAATCGTACTGTTGATTTTAAATTGATAAAATGTCCGGACAAATTATTGATAAAGCTGAAATTTAACAGTAAATTATTATTAATTCGAAAATAATACACAACTTTTATATAGAATGCACAATTTAACAATCTCGTGGAGTTACACCAAATGTTCTTTTTACGGCCCCAAACAGACAACTTTAGAACAGTGTTATTCTATAGCAGATTCAATTGGGTCCAAACTTGGATATCGCGATAGAGAGATAAAATCTTGACGTATAATCACCAAAATGAATAATTCAATGTATATTGGTGACCCCTCACAGATACCAATGAAAATCGAAGTACGTTTAAAAATAGCAAAACTAGGACATACTAAAATGAATATTACATTTTCGAATATAAATATACAAATCACTCTATACAAACATCTTATTTCTAATAATGAAAAAGATCATATCGACACCTCAGCCGTAAAAACCGGCTTTAATATTAAATCAAGAGCAAGTAGGTTTTTTTCTACTAAGGTGTCGATATACTGATAATAGATTGACAATACATAATTTCACGACATCATATATTGGCCATACATGTTTCTATATTTTTCATAAATGAATTAACTACATATTGACGATACATTAGTACTATATATACCAATATGTCATATTAGCCATTCAAAAAAAACAATATTGTTATACATAATTGATATATATAGTTCAAATACAGTCAACATATTGTCTATATATATTAGCCATATATCATCGATATAGAATCTTTTATACTGGAATATTATAAAAATAACTAAATAAGGTGTAATTAAGTTTGATATTTATGACAAATAATAGATTTTATTTCAAAAATTGGGAAACGTTAAAATGATTAACAATGTAAACATATTAGTTGCATGTAAACATACTAATTAGAATCCGATGGTTCAATTTTTGTGTATTTGTGTTTGCATTTTCTATTGAAGTCATGCATCATTTTTACTATTTTTTAANATATATAACCCACTTTTCCTTTTTTTTTTTTTTTTTTTTTTTTTTTTAGAAGAAAAAAAATTGATAAAAATGTAACTCATTAAAAAGTGCAGAATTTGATATTTTTTTACTCTTTATACTCTGGTTCAACGAGGAGTGAAAATTTTGTTTCTGATCAATTGGTATTATTACTTAGTAGATTTATAAGTACTCTCTGCGCCTAAGTGCGATCGAATACGAAAATTAAAAAATTCAATACAACTGAAGCGCAACCTGATACCGAGAATTTAATTTTTTTTTATTGAATTTTTTGCTCAATATCAAAAAGTATGGGCCGCAAGAATTAAAATGCTATAATTGAATATCGTTTTTTTTTTTTAATATTCATTTTATAATGAAAAATCGTTAAAGTTTGATTTGTTGAATAAATAGCTTTTCAAGGTATTGAATTTTCAAAAATGTTGTTGATTTTCGAGATAAAATGTGTATCAGTTTGTCAGTTTCAAATGTAAACACCATTTTTCGTATCAGGATAACTAAAAAAAAGCAATGTTCAAAAAATGACACTTATAATTTTGATGTCTCAAATAATTTTTTGAGATCTTAAAATCGATATGATTCAAATTGAAATTGTAAATTTTATCAATAATTGAATTCGCAAATTTTGAAGATAAAATTTGAAAAAATTAATAACCATTTTTTAAAAAATATCAAAAAATGTTGAATGACACTTTTTATCCCATATATAATTTTTATCCCAAATAATTCTGTTTAATATAAATAATAAACATGATAATTGCCAATATAATTAAAACTAAAATATTTACTAAGAATTGAATGTTGGTGTTCAGTTTAAATAATTAATTTACAATTGATTAGTCGTTTGTCATTATTCATTGACACCATTAATTATGGTGTTCATGTTTGTAAATTATTCAAAATGAGAATCAATTATAAATTTCATGTTTCAAACATTGATTATATTTTCAACGTGAAAGATACAATGTTTGAAGGTACAAATTTTATTACGATGTCTGTGCGAATCATTTCATTGTCAGGTTATATGAAAAATGACCCCGATAAATATCGTTTTACATTCAATTAGAAGATACGCAATGTATTTTATTACACGATACAACAGGAGAATATTTTTGTTATCCAACACGCCTTTATTCCGTTTCATGTTATCTTCAACATTTCCGGCTCAAAATTTTATTACATCGTGTTTTGAAATAAACACATTAATAAATGTTTTCAAATTTTAAGGATGCATTAAAGCAGAAACTCAAAGTAGTCTATAACAATTAATAAACAATAAAAGTCAATTAAAATTTTTTAGCATATCGACTTACTGACGTGTTTCAGAAATATCATTGCAGGATTGATATTCCCCAGTTCAAAAGATCATATATTGACAATATGTATGAAACATGTATGATGTATGTAAAATATGAATATAATTTTTTTTACTAGGGTTATTACAAGTTAACTATTCATTATTCTGAAAATTAAATAGAGAAGTTGATATTGAATAGATAAAAGAAGTGAAAAAAAAAGTTGGAAGATTTATGTGAAATAATAAAGTATGCGAAGAGCTTTAATATCCTTGGCCATAAAAAGGAGTAAATACGAGTTTAGAAGGAAGCAGTTGGAATCGAATCGGTAGCAAAACAATTGGTGTATTTATCTGGTTGGAATTTAGATATCGAAAGCTAATGCGGGTTTCCATTATACATCTTTATTCGCATGTTACAGAGATTGAGAGGAGCTCGACAACACGCAGTCCCAGTAATAGAAGAGACTTCAAAAAAGCCCGCAAAGTTGATCGAGGTAACGAAAAAGAGATAGTTGGCATGATCGACGGATCGTTATTAAAGGAAGACTTTGCAGACGTGGCATCGATCGATTCTCAATCGGCGACAGCCACTTTTGTCTTCCCGCAAAGCTTGACGAGTCTTGGGATGGTAACAACCACGACTATAATCGTTCGAAGATTATCGACGTAGGATGAAGGCTTGCCACTGTGCACAATTAAGCTCAACGAATCGTTCGAATGAACATGGTTGCTTAAACTGGAATTCAAACGGATGTTGGAATTCTGTTAGAGACATCGTTGTCGTTAATTGAAGTGATTCTTATATTCTATGGCATTGAGATGTATGTGCATGTGTGTATCGAGTGCCGAGTACCTACCACTGCATTCACTCAACCACTTAAAGACGAACAAATATTTGCAATAAAATTAGCAACAATTAACAACTCATCAGCATAACAGCTAGCATCAACGATCCATATCGCCACTACTCAGTCCACTAGTGAGATAACAATTTTTATTAAATCCCCCCGAAATCGACATCAAAGTCAACATATTTTACATCTATGTTATATATATATATATAATACCAAACAATCAGTAATCAGCTGAAAAAATATCGACACAAAGTTAGTCAACAAATTATAACGGTATTAATTGTATAAAATCATTTCGAATGAACCAAAACGCGAATATTCAATTAGCATCTGAAATTAAATTAGTGGTAAAAATAGCGACTTAAACAAAAAAACAATTTTTCCCGATTTTTCGGGTCAAACGAAAAAAAGTGATGTGATAAAATAAACGCAGCCCGCTTAGTGTTGGTAGCTGCAAGTTTTATGTTCAACATTGAATAACTGAATTTGTTTTTTTTTTTTTTTTTTACCTATATATGCACAAAAACAACGAATATCAAGCAGAAATGTCAAAGATAGAACACAGAAGCGTTAATTAATCAATTCTATAATTCGACTCGAAGATTTCTTCATGAATTGAAAATAATTTTTCAGTTTATCATGTTATTTTTAACGCTTGCGTATGCAGTATTGACATCTCTTCTTGAATAGAACACACGTCGAAAACATTAAAAAAAAAAAATGTCGTCCGTGATTGCTCATGTCTAAATCGAGTGTATGGATTTGCAAAACCGGAACACTTTGCAATTTAGAAACTTCACGATGACCAGATCATTCGTAGTACGTCAAAATCGAATTTAGACTTGATGTACCAAATTATAAATGGCTCTCCACTTCATAATAATAATCGACTATTATTATGAAAAAGCTTGCTAATTTTATTCCAAAAGTCGTCATGGTATTTTCTTTCGAACGGCCTGTAAAAGTACACCTATTTTGATACGCGTCAAACGAACTTGTAAATCAGTCATCTATCATGAACTTATATATATATACACACACGCCGTGTAGTTGGGAGTAACATTGTATTTTACCATTCAAAGTTGATCATTTACTTTCAATCATTGTAAATCGAGATGCACGTGTACATTGATTATACATAATTTAAGCGAACATAAATGTATCTAATGTAATTATTTAATAATTAAACGAAATTGTTTAAGAAAACTATCGTTACTTTCCCTCTTGTTGAAAAAAAAAAAAATAGAGCAAATCAAAGTTCAAAATATCATAAGATGAGAAGAATACGGAAATCGAATTTTCAGCCGAGAAGATAATTTTACAGTTAAATCTATAAAGAGACGTGGATTTGCGTATATAGCAAATAGCACTTAGAAATATCCTGCTTAATCTTGACAGCAGCATATTTCTGGAAATTCTACAGCAAACTCGAACTCGTATATTGTATTATTCAGGCAATCCGGTCGGAACACAAAATCAATCCAACATCAAAATAAGGTAATTCACATAAAGATTGTATTAAGGGACACAAACTATTCCGTATAGTCGCTGTGGATGTCAGCTAAGATCAAGGATAGATTGAATTCTTAAATGCCAAGTACGCCAAAACCAACTCGAATATCGCCTGCAAATGTCTAGATACTGAATTAGTGTAGCTTGAATAATTCAAAGGCCATCTATTTTCGAGCGATACTTTCAAAATTTGTTAATCAAACTAGTCGATAGAATCGAAAATCATCCACCTATAAGACATCTAATTTTTTTCTTATTCTGATACTCGTTTGAAGCAAAGTCAGGAAATGCTAAACATATTAAATTATATCAGAAAATTGAATGGAGATCTTGCAGCATAGAAGAACCGAAATATTTCAGATATTTTCCATTTAGTCCGCTTTTTATGAACTATCAGAAATTTCTTTATGAAGAATTTTTGCACGACTTTGCTTTACATTTCATAATTTAAAAAGATGAAATCGACTTTATAATACATAATAATCTTGGCTCTGCAAATACAGTTTTCTGTGTAATCATATTATGATCGCACGTATTAAGAGTGTGCTATAATCACTTTATGCCCCTGTAGTGTAAAGTATAATTAATCCTCTTATAAATAAAATTAATTTCTACTCGGGAGAAATTTTCATTCAGAAATAGTTATTTGGAAACTTAATAAATTTATAAGACGATGAGTTATTGCTGGTAATCGTTAAACAAGTGTGCACGAAAATGAAGTGACCTATACCTCGAGTAGTGAAACATAAATATGTTCAGACTCCAGATTCAACTTTCACTATGGCGTATTTTTCTTGTGATATATTGTGGTTTCTCATAATTATCAGGCTTGTTATACAACATATCTCATCAATGTACTTTAGAGTTGCGAGCTTTTGTAACAAAAGCAATAGGATGTTCATCATCGAAACTATGTGGAACGCTAACTATTATAGCATCGGCTACTTGCTGGTAGGTTGCTGAAATATTCTATTTGTGATACTAAAACTTGCAATCCTCTGAAGTGTATAAATTCCTCCAATCTGTCTACAATGAAAACAGTTATATTAACGACGAATATACACCCATAATCGCTATAACTTAACTGCGACATTATATTTCTATCATCTTTCATAAGGTCGCTCCCGCACTCTAGAATGATCCTTTCCACCAAAACTTTTTACTTTCTTATTCCAATTCAACAACAGTTCAAAATTTTTCTTACAATTGTTCCTCTATTCATTTAAATGAAACATTTTTTCAAAATCTTAATTAAAAAAGCTGAGATGTCGAGAAACTGAATTTCACTTGAATCTCTATCAGAAAAAAAACAAAGAATTAAAATGTGGAATTTTTCCAATACTTATAAAAAAGATACCTGACGTAATATTTATATATCAAAATTAAATGAAACGGTTTTGATTAAAAAGTCGCTTAAACATTTTCAATAAACAAAAATTAATTACTTTTGATATTTTTAAAATCGTTTTCTGTATAAAATCCCTTCGTTAAATTTTTTAAATGAAGATACCAATAAAATATGTGACAAAGATGATTTTTGTTATTATACTCACAGGGTCGATTTACAAAATGACGATATCAGAATTTTGTAATAGTTCAAAAGAGGTTAAACTTCGATGTTTCCGACTTATCAAACATTTTCAAGGTCATGACCCAAGAGACTCTTTGGAAACGATTGTTTTGGTAAACGCCTGGAGGGATTTGCTTGAAAATCCGTCGCTTATATAATATTTTCTGCACAAAAATTAAGGGGTCATTTAGGCATTGAAATGCATTGATAAGTGACCCTTTAACCCATTTCTGGCTGAACATTGAAAAAGCAGTCTTTCTGGTAAATTTTTTGCGGATTTGTGTTCTACGCATTCAAATTAATAATAAATTAACAATATATTATTTTGTTTTTTTACGAACAAAAAATATTAAACGTTGAATACATGGTTATGAAAATTAATTCACCAATGTAAAATATAAACTTGATAATCCTTTTTCAATTTTAAAACATATTTTTTAACGTGGCTTAAAAAATAAACAGTTTTGTATTATTTTTTCAGAAAATTAATGAAACAATTGACCATAATTATATGAACCATATTTTGTCCATCTATAAAACATAAATAATTTACTGTATTTTTTATAATGGATATTATCAAGGATTGTTCATGTCAGATCTTACAAATATATTTCATATACATATATAAAAAAGTGAAACATCAATAAATGTTGGTATACGGACGATATATGATCCTTTTGATGTTATTTATTTAGCATGTTATTCATTTAGTCTTTGACTGAATTTCCTGATTTTCTTTTCAATCCAGTAACTGTTAAACTCGCGTCCTCTCATGTAGTCAAAGTTATCGTGTCGAAAACGTTGGTGCAACTTTCCTATACACCGTCTGCACGTCTCATCTGAAGCAAAAATAAACAATTTTCTTAATCTGGAAATATTGCACACGGAGCTATAGACTATTTTATATTTCAACTTGTTCATTAATTATTGCACCAAATATGGCTAATAATACGAAAGAAACATTTTTTTGGAGTTGAACATTCAGACCATTATTAGCCTGGATTTAAGAAAACTGATGTTCTATAACCCTAGTAAAAAAGATCATATATTGTCCATATATTATCAATAGATTGACAATATATTATTTTTCATAAAATCATATATTGACAATATATGAACAATACATTGTCAGTATATTGGCCATATATGCCAATATATTGACAATATATTGATAATATATTGACCAAATATTTTTTTAATATTTTTCATATATGGACTGTATATTGGCAATATATTAGCAATTTCCTAAAAAAAATCAATATATTGTTCATAGATTGGTCAATATATTGTCTATGTATGGTCAATATATTGTTCATATATTGTCAATATATTG
>JAAMPD010001486.1:0-23811 GCA_025266255.1 Trissolcus basalis | reverse complement strand
CATCTCTATGTCGGTCTATTCGCACAAGTACCGAGATTTGACCGATAACGATGGAACGTGATATTTCAAATCGGATGATTTCATAAGTCTTTTCGTTTCTCATGTAATCATTCTTGCATTGCCTTTTAAGTATTAATTACTTTTACACCATGAAATCGATTGAATGAAAAAAAAAATCGTTTGTTTTTAAAATTATTAAGTTTTTCTGTTAAATTTACATTCTGCAAAATTTCATTAATGAAATAATTTTATTTTCTGTATAATGTTGAAAAAAAAAAAATAATAATTGGAAATTGAACAAATAACAAAATTGAAGAGAGAAATGATCTAATAATTCAGTGAGGTTGTTCTGGCCGAGATAACATGTGCATCTTGTTTTAGTGAAAAACACATTCCGAGAATCGGAAATCCTTTTTTTCATCATTATTATTATTTCGCCATCTCTTTTGCATCGAACGTTTCCGTTTTTGGGAACCTCTCAAGCATATAATCTCGATAAATCGCGTCTTCCCAGTAGTCAGCTTGTGTGTTGGTAAACTGAGGAAAAAAAATTTTTTTCTCCTTTCTTGTCTCTCTGTCTCTCTCGCTTGCTCTCCTCGAGGTTGGCAATGTGCACTCATCAAAAAGGTGCAATTTATATAATGTTGAAAATTAAAATCAAGAGTCGGTTTCGTTGTGCTTTTAATTTTAACTTTGTTATTGTACCGTCCGCATAATGTCACACAAACAAAGTTAGATCTGTTTTGATGTTTAGAAATATCATGACCCATTAATTAAATATAGATCATACGAAAGACAGAAAATCTCTGAATCAAATGGCATGTCACTAGGAAAACAACTCTTTCTTCTACATTAAAAACAAATTTGTTTGTGGTTTTTAAAACTTTTGAATCTTCATTTATAATTTCTAATCACCTTTGATTCAATTAGGTTTTCCCTTCATAATTTAAATTAATTTGTAACATTAAATTAAATTATTTATTCAAGTATTTGAAATCTTAACGATTTAATTTACAATAAACAGCTGTATCAAATTATCATGCAGTGAATTTCTATGAGAAAAAATGGCATTTATAATTCGAAGACAAAGATTATTGTGGAAAAACCTAAATACATGGACCGTGATTAAGACCCAAAATGGGACCCAATCTTAAGATAAGATTTACAATCTCCCTTATTATTTCAAACAATTTTTTTTTTGTCACATTTCTATTCTCAAATTTCTTCTATTCTGAAATACAATTTAAGAAACGAGCAAAAATTTGGAAATTCTTTACAAGAAGAAAAACTATTGAAAACAAATCGATATGAATAAATAAAAATAGCGTTAAAAATAAAAAAAAAATAAATAGTAGTTAAGAAATAAATAAATAATGAATGAACAGTAACTAAATAAATAAAGATGAACAAATAAGTACAAAGTGAATAGAAATGATTGAATTATTAAATTAAAACCTGACCGACAAGAAAAAAACACGTTGAACAGAATTTTTGAAAAAGAAATTTTACAATGCAGGAGACGTCGCACGGCGAAAGAGCGAAAAATGAAAGAAATGTTAGGGGGAAAAAAAAGAAATCTTTCAATAAAAGTTCACGCTCGTTCGTGTCGCGACTGGCGAACATTTACATTACAATTTAGCATTTTGCATGAGCGGATTGCGTCACTCTTGGGCAACTGAGCACGCATTGTGGCGCGGCCTGATAAATATCGCCCTGTAACCGATTTCGTTTTGCGTCGCACGGAGTTTCGTCAATTTCGAAAAACCCATAATTTATAACTCAAATTGCCATCCCTCTCAATTAATGACGAAATTAGATCTATTATTGGTCCGCCATTTGGGCCTCTCCAGATTGGAAGCACATGTTTGTCTCGTGACAATTGTTTGACAGCGAGCCTGCTGGGATTTCGAAAATGTTATGGCACTGCCAATGAACTTTTCGGTGCTCGTCAAAAAATGTGTCTCCAACCAAGCAGGTCAAATGCCCAGACAAAGGAAAACCTCCGCCGTTGACATAATTGAGATTTTAGTGTGATCCTTGTTGTTGACACACCATTGGCCCTAAAAATCTCATCATCCAGGTATAACATCATTTGTAAACTTCTCGAACATGCCACCACAAAAAATTTTCCATTTGTAATCGTACGAATTTCAATAAGCTCCTTTTTCCTTAATTACAACTTATTCATTTTGAATCGAATTTTCATTTTTTACCTGAAATTTCCGGTTTCAAATATTCATCAATAAAAACACTGCTGAAAAATAAGAAATAATACAATAAAACAAACAACAAATAATTGTTTGTTTACTATAAAATGGAATAATTTTTTAATTAATATATAATAATAATATATTATATATAATAATATAATAATAATATATAATATATTAATAATTTTTTTAATTATTTTATTTATTATAACATGTGTAAGATGGGTTATAATAAATAAATATAGTTAAAATGCGAATTTGAATTTGGCGCCAAAATAGCGATAAGTTGAGAACCGAAACAATTATCACACGTTGACATCAAAGGCACGTAATCGAGCAACGTAAACACAACGCGCGATAACGTTTGAAGGGGGGTCGCGATCGAGTGGGGGGGTCGCGGCGCAATCGGAGGCGGTCGCTCGACGCTCGGCCAATCGCGCGTCAAACCCACGCCGCGATCACCTACGGATTTCGCGAGCTCTCTCACCTGTCGGACGCCATGACCCGACGGGCTTGCATCCCTTCTTCTCGCCATTTGTCTTTGCCCACGATTTTGTTTCTGCTTATTGGTTTTTGCCAATTGATGAGACGCGCCCAAGAAGTGAGGTTAACTTTTCACTCTTTCCCTCTTCTCTCTCCTATTTTCATATTTTATCTAAAATCATTGATTGATTTTGAATTGTCCTTTTGACCTTTCTTTGTATATAATTTCTTATGCAGATTCTCAACAAAAATTGTTCACAATTTTGAGAATGAAAAATTAAGAATCGAGGTGGTAAAGAATAGTTTTTACATTTGATATTTTACAAATGTTGATCTGGATTATTGAGGAGATGAAAAGTGTAAACAATGATGATAGGTTGTTAACCTCAGGTTTTTATTTTGTAGTTAACAAAAATTATCGGTTCGTCGGAAAAATTCTTATTTATAGAATAATGTATGCTCTTTTTATTTGTTTATGTTTGAATTTGCTTTTTTCGGTTTGGTTGACATTGACCAAATGAAAAGCACCGAAGAGAGAAACACTCAATATTCGATGCTGTATACATTGTTTCATAAATTCAAGGACGGGACGAAAAATAATAAACAACAATTCGGACAAGTGAAATTGTTTCGATTAAATGCCCGAGGTTTTTCATCTCCGGCGCCTTTCACCGTACAGAAAATGACTTAGCAATTGAAACTCCTAAAGCGTCGATCATTGTAAGCGACTGCTCTATAATTTTCTCAAATTGATAGTCCGTCGTGGAAACCGAGCGCAAAAAAAATCTTGCCGCAAAATCAATTCAAATTTATTCGCTTATTTTAATTCGTTCGCCACGTTTATGTTAGAAACAAAAAAGGTAATAAATAACTTGTGTAAAAATGAATAAAAATTTTGCCATAATGAAATTCAAAGTCGAATCTTCGGAATAGAATAAAAAGAGAGGGACGGGGGAAGCTGTAATAGGGAACGACGAGAGGAGAAAAAAAAAATTTGTAAAACAAAAACAATAATGATTGGCAGGGCAAAATTTTTTTCGGGGCTCTATAATTTCTAGCGCGTCGTTTCTCTCTCGCAGGCCGAAATCTTTTTCTTCGTTTTCGCGCTCTTATCTGGACCGCAGAGACCGAATTTAAAAGAGGGAACGCCGTCCGAGCGTTTTACGATGGCTCTATAAAAATCTCATAATTAGATTTCGAAGATAATTTCCTGGCGGAACGCGGCCCGAAAGGACTTGGTGCTGCGCCCTCTAACGACTCGGAGATAGCAAAAAGTAATATCTCAGCCTCAATCCTGGCCAATTTTTTTTTGTTTATGTTTTTAATTCACTTTTTGATGCTTCTCGCAAAAATGATCCTTTCCGTTTCGTTTGTTGTTTTTCTTTTTGTTCGCTCTCACATTTGGCGTGGCCATTGTTTCGTCTCAGCATTATGCAAATATTTTTCGGCGATCGCTTTTTCATCCTCTCGCCTTCCTCGGCACGGACGAGACTGACGCAATAATCGTTTCGTCAGGCGACAAAAGTCCCCCGACATTTTCTCGCACACGCGCGAATTTATCGCGTGCTCGAAATCGTCCGATCCCGGATGCACCGTCACGAATGAAGCAGATTGAAACTCAACGAGCTCGGGTAATGGGGATGAAAAATGACGCGTTGACAGCCCGGGCTTGAAAAATATTCAATATAAATGTGCATAAAACGCCGAAGGCTGCGCAAACGCCTTTTGTCCCGGACGGTTGAAAACACAATTTAACAATTGTCCGGTACGAGAAAAAAAACAAGTAAGAAAAAACGTTACGTCAAAATGACTTTGACAGAAATTTGAATTTCATACACCTTGCCGCCAAAAATTGGCGGTGAGTTCAGTTTTTTTTTTTACTGTTCACAATTTTAATTGGTGTTACGATTTTATTTTTCAAAGCTATTTGAAATTTGCCGACAAAAACTGGCTGAATCCTTTGAAATAATTGAATTGGTAAATTGCGAACAAAAATCGAATTTGAATTTCATCTATTTTCGCGCCAAATTTTCTGGGATCGATTTGTTAAGTTCTGTTTAAGGTGAGATAGCATAGAGATGTTATGTCTTCCTCGCACAATTTATTTATTTTCTAATTTATCATTTTGTGACGAATATCAATCAAAAAAATCAATTTTGATTGCATACTGTTGACAAACAATTTGCACAAAAATTATTCGTTTGATACAATTTTTTGTTCCAATCGTCAGTTAACAGTATGCAGTCAAAATTGATTTTGTTACAGTCAAACACCTCTCCCTATTCAAAACAACTGAACGAACTAATTTTTTAAAAATTTTTTGTCAAAGAAAAAAATAATAATAATAATAAATAACAAAATAACTAAATTGTAAAAGAGAGACAGAATATAAATATGACAGATCACCTTAATGAGTTTGAAAACTGGGGAAGTAAGAATAAGACTGAAAGGAACAGTAATTGAGTTCTAGTTTTGAAGTCAGTTCTATTGAGTCTGGTTGTTCTGATAAAATAAAAGGTGAAAATTGAGCTGCGCCGATTGGTTGGGAATGTTTAGCTAGGATGCGCAAGGGCTCGTGTGCGCGTGATCCTGATTGCAGTGTCCGCGCCGCGAATCAAGAACCGGCGCGTTCGCAGGTCGGCGCAGTGGGGGATCATAAGCCGATGACACCTAGTGGGGAATGAAATAAAACGAGCTCGATACCAGATAGCCATTGGTCCACGCCGGCGCGCGCATGTTAACGCCCCCTGCGATTCTTTGCTGCGTCGTCATCTGCACTGTAAGGGTTGATTTTTTTTTCTCATTTCTGTTATACTTTTCTTAGTCGCTATTATTTGAATACCTTTTTCAGTTCGTCGACCTTCAACTTTTTGCAATTAACTTAACTTTCCTCTCGCTGGGTTTTTGTTAACCTTTTTATTGTTTTCCACCCTTTATGGAAAACTAGTACGAGGTTGACGAAATGAAGTTGCACGTGCATTCAAGAACGAAATTTTAAATAAAGAAATATTAAATGAAAAATAAATTGATTATTATTAAAATTCAGAAAAAAAACAGTTTGGTATTTTAACGATTATTGTTTGTTTTATTTTGATTTTTAATTTTCAATTTTTAATTTTCTTGTCACTTCAATTTGCACAGAAAATAAAGAGACAATTTTTCATCGATCCACTGAAACGTCAACGAGTAAATGTTTCTGAATCGAAAAAGAAAAAAGTCACAAGATGGATTTTGCACAATAAATTCAGTGCCGGAATAGCAAACTCGAATTTTCTATTTCTTGAAAACACATTTTGCACCGAACAATCATCTCTCCGAGAGTTCTGGAAAAGGATGATAATAATTTTGCAGTTTGACAAACGTTGCATAAAAAGTGGAATGTAAATATTTATGTTACGCATATAAAGATGTGTTTATTTTTTTAGCTGACACACCTAACGGACACATGGGAAAATTGCGTGCAAGAACATCGATTCGGTTTCATCTTTGCGCTTCGCATTGTTTGACATGAGCTGATTTCACGCGACCTTGTTTTCACCCGAGTTCTGTATCTCGTTGGTACTATAAAATTGCACGTACTCTTTTTTTGATCGCCAATTCCTTCCGTTTCTAATTTTGGAAAAAGTAAACAAAACAATAATGAACTTGTCTGTTTCTAATTGAACCATTTTTCATTTTCTGTTTTTGTCTTGTATATCTCTATTTTTATTTCTCTTTCTTTTTCTGCTTTTGTTGTTGTTTGATTTATTTTGCCAAACAAGATTTTTATATTTGATAATGTTTTTGAGATTATTTTGGTGGTTGTGTCATTGTAGATGGTGGCATCGGATGATGACGAAGCATCAAAGTTAACATTCAAGTTTAGCCGTTTCGTCTGATCGGGATTCAGTGTCTGGATGACGCGCAGGAGGAACCTGTCAGATATTTAATTTGCGGCAGGGGGAAGTACATATATCGCGTCCTAAGTAAACCTCGCGGCCGAGACCGTGTCGACGAGGTGGCCACGAAAAACGGGTTTCTTTAAACTCGTGCAAACAGTGCCAGGCTCCTTGTTGACTCTTCAACTTTACTCTCGCGGGTCGACGACATTTCGTCGAACACAACGTTTCATTTCTTTCATGTTTGATCAACCACTTTTTCGACAATAAAAGTCGACTCGAGTGTCCTCTCCCAGACTTAAATGCACCTCTACTCCTTTTTTCATTCTTTTCTCTTCTTCTCTCCCGAGGACCACTCAAAGGGCTTTTTAGGTTAAACCCTTTGTTTCACCTTTTCTAAATTTTGCGATTCGTCGGTTTTTGATTTGGGTTTCAAATCTGTTTATTCTTTAACGTCAACTTGGTTTTTGTATGATTAAGTTTTTAAATTTGGAGAAATTTTAATTTATATTTCCAACTATAAATCTGGTCAAAATTGTAGTTAGATTTGTTTTTATTTTGATTGGAAATTAAGGTAAACTATTAGTGTTAAGTTTGTTATAAAAACTGATTCTTATTCTTGGATAAATATTAAATCATTTGAAATGCATGAAGATTAAATTAAATTTTAATTTTATTGAAATGTCTTGCACAGCCTCCAATTTCAAAATAACTTCAAAATATATTTTAAACAAAAATAACACTAATGGGTACACTATAACCGTAATAGGTAAGTTCACCTGAGTGCGGATTGTTGGGAAGTTTTTATATTTTGGGCTGAAAAATAACAAAACAAAAAACAAGTATAGTTGTGCAAAAGATAAGATAACAATTCAAGAGACAGTAAAAAAAAATGATAATGCACAAAATGGGACAAGGCAATTGCGAGCGGGAAACGGCTCTTATTAATAAATTTTTACGACTGGAAACAATCGAATCTTTGCGCAAGTCTCTCGGCGCGCGCTTTCGCATTGCGAGTCGTCATTTCACGTATCCATTATCCTTATGCCCAGATAACGTTGTTGCAATCGGCGCAATTATATTTTTACGATCCGCGTCAAGGCCTGTGTGAGCTCGCTATTAATGTGCCCCGGCGAAAATTCAAATTGCCCGCGTCATGTGTGCCGCGCGCAATTACCCGCGAACCTCAGTGTGTGCTGCCGGAGAGACGCCGGTTCCGCATTTCACCGTCAGCAATTTTTTTTTCTCACATTCAACAACACATTTCAGTTTTGTACATTGTTTTTGTACAATGGTTTAATATTTTTAAAAATGTTTTTGTAGGGGGGGGGGGTNAGGGTTTCTTTTGTGGATATTTTGGAATATGAATTCGGACGTGACTGCCTTTTTTCTGGCACCGTTCATTTCAATTAACTTTGCGAAATTCAACGAAGATAAACAAACCGCGATTCGAAGCTGGGAGAGAAAAAAGAGACGGTCGCCGGGGAATGTACCTACATTGCCACATCGATAAGTCAACACAGGCATATTACCGTGCCTGGAACAGTCAACAATCAAAGAATTTCATTTTTATTTGAAATCTCAACTCGATTCTTCTCATTGCGGGACCTCAAGAAAGCTCATTGAAATTCCATAAGTTTTAACACTAAAATTTGAAACAAATTATTTGTTATAAACATTTTAATCACGAGTTCTTTTCGTTTTATAATTTTTATTAATAATTTGAAAATGGGTGCGAACATTCAAAGAGGACTCAAAGAGACTCGAATTTCTCGACGTTTATTTTATTATGGACTGTTTGTAAACTTTTAATTAATTAAACACATTGAAGAAATATTTTTAAATAATGGGAATCAAATTTTGATTGTCACAAAAAAAAGTTTCCATCAAAGATAAGATTTCACAACCAAAAGTATAAATTCAAATTTTATTTAATTTCGTATTATCATTGAACTAACTTTATGAAATCGTCGGTTTCAGCAAAAGAATCAAGATTCTGTTTGGCATCTTTGTTTATTCTCAAATGAAATCATTAGTTTTGATGATACTTGAGCAAAATGCACAAAAGCCACGTGTCGTACATCTAACGTGCGGATTCCATCCGTCCAAGTGAAATCTCAACTTTTTAACTCTGAACCTCGTGTAGCTTGGCAATAAATCATACTCGTGTCCGAAAACTGAGAATCATTGTGCGGCTTATGCGGTAAGATTCCCGCACGTGCCAACCGTATGCCTCCGAATCCCCGGGCCTTTCAATTTCCGCTCTTTTCAATTTCTTTTGTGTCACGGAAGTTTCGATCAAGATGACCTTTGCTATTACAAATGTTGCTTTTGTCATGTTACATCTCGAAGATCCAGAAAGAGTTGATGTCTGTAGACCAAACGATTTCCAATGATCTATTTATATATAAAAACAAATTTTAATTATAAACGAAAATGAAAAACAAAAATTAATATGAATGTAAAAAATACATTATTAATGTAAACATTAAATATTTGCGTGCTATAAAAATTACTCGCAATTTATTGATTGAGAATTCGTAGAAAGCATTAAAATTTGATTTTTTCTGCTGCAAGAATTAAAAAAAAAAAATACCTTTTATATCGGCTGCTCAGATTGGCATTGCTGTAAAATCACCTCTGGCAACGAAAAGGTACAAAATGATACAAAAAAATGTAAAATGATACAAACAATAGGAAAAGAATCAAACAAACGATCAAAAAAGCAAGAAGAAAAAACTGAAACTAATAATCTATGAACTTAGCAATGCATACATAATTATGTCAAAGAATTTGCATACGTGGATAAAAGCGTGCAGGCTCCCCCCTTTCCGGTGTTTTATAAAAAGGTACAAACAATTTTTTGTCTCTCTCTCTCTCTCACTCTCTTTCTAACGTTAAAGCATTATTCTCTGTTTTCCAAGCTAATGACGACTCATTATTTGATGTCTTTGTGCGCGCGAGAGAAAACGCGAGTTATGGAAATCGCGTCCCGTTCAAATTGACCGTAAGAATGAAAATAAAAGAAAAAGGGAGGGGACGGCTGCGAGATAGGCGCGATACAATCAATGTTGGCACACCTGTGTGCATTAAATATTGACGCCGCGAAGCATTGTATGCTTTGAATTATTTCAATTACCGCCTCTCTCTGTCTAACGTCTCGCGATTGCATCGTGTAAGTACATTTATTATTGTTTTATATTAAAGCTAACGAGGCCGATGAAACGTCCGCGATTTCACATCGCGCTTTATAATGTTTTGTTTTTCTATCAAGCGTTGCAAAGTCATTTGTAATTTTAATCGCAATTGCCAAGCCGCTTAGAAATCGCACGTTCCGTGTGCTCTCGAACTTCAATTAATTTCATTAGTTCTACCAAATTAATTATACATAATTGCGGATTAACGAATTCTCAGAATTATAAGAAATCAGATTAAACAGGTGAGATTGAAAATTCTTAACAAGACTCAACTTTTTATCTCAATCAAATTATTGTATGTTTCTTTTTTTAAATTCATTTTTAAAAAGATTATTTTGTGCATTGTTTTAAAGATGAATAAATTGTTTTGATTTGAATGAAATGAAAAAAAAAAAAAATGAATAAAAGATGAGTAAAAGGATGAATAGTAAAATGTAAAATAACGATTCGAGTAAAAATTGTGAAAAGTATAATATTGAAAGCGGAAACGCGAACGATTTTTTATGATTCCTATTCGCCAAGAGAGACATCATTGTCGTTGGGGAATACTATTAGCAGTAAATTAGCATACGCCATCGGTACGCGCGCGGGACAATAAAATGCGGCGCATTACAATGATTGCATTGGACTTTACAATGCCAGCGTCGGCCACAAATTATTAATTTAATGGCCCGCGCGCGAGAGTCGCTCGCGCTCCACGAACAGGCGCGACGTTTCGACGAACACGCCGCGCGTTTTCTGTCGCGAAAACGCGAACGTTATGTGTGTGCTGTGCGCGCCTCTCTCATCCGACACTTCTTCTTTCTTTTTTTTTTTCACCCCCCTTTCGGTTTCTCTCTCCCATTACGTAAAACTTCGGTCGCTGCATCGATTCGACGATCGATTCATTTGCTTGTAAACAGCGTGAAAGTTTTTCAACGTTTTTTTAAACAATTTCGTCCGAGGTAATTTGAGGAACAATTTCTTTGCAAATAATTTCAGATGTCTTACGAAAAAAAAAAAAAGAAAAAAACAATCAAATTATAATTATTTGGAAAAGTAATTGGGAAAAATGTTGTGAATTGTTGCTGGTTTAGTTATATAAAAGTTATATACATATCATTGTTGTTTTCCATTTTTTGACGTTTATTTAATCGACAAACGATTTCTTAAAAAAATTTTTTTATTCATGTATGTTATTTTTAGTATAATGATGGAATTTTTAAATTCAGAATACAATTTTTGGTATGTTCACAATATTACTTGAGATACAAATTGATTTAATTCCTGCTAATGTTAATTTTGAGATGAAAAAGTAAAAGTTGGAATGAGTAGGCTAGGTGGCGCTTACATCGAATCCGCATAAAGACTAATATATATAAAAAGAGCATTTGTGCATGTAAGGTCGTAAAAATTGTAACAAGCAGTGGTGGTGGCGCGCGATTGGTGGAAAAGTCAGCGGTATATAACATTTTTATCTCCCCTTTGTATCTCGCGCTTGTCCGAGGTTACGGTCGCGGTTCATCCAATCGGAGTGCTGAGGATTGGAGTTGGAGCCGGGGCCCCAGTACCGTACGTAATAATAGAGCACGATGTAACGTGGAGCGACCCGCGGCTAAAATGTATTACCGGGCGTGTGTACGCGTACACTTACACGCGCCCCGCTTGCACGGTCGTAAATTCGTGCGCCAAGTGCACTGCGCGCAACGACGACCAATCTTAATAAACGTACATGCGAAACTCTCAAGTGGATGCGCTGCGCGACTTCTTTTTATGTTCACCGTGTGTAAACCGGTCCCAAATACACACACACTGCGCCCAGACGGTAAACACATAGGATGAGACGTTTATATACCTCGCCGATGTCTATAACGCCTCAAGTTACGAGACGCGTTTACGACCAAGTGCAACTCGCGCCAGACGTCAAGAGACCCGAAACCTGCCGCACTTTCCAACAAGAATCCGCACAATTTTTTCCCTTCCTTTTTTCTTCTTTTCTTTCATTCACTCCCACCGAATGTTGATTTACATTCGTTGATAAACAATACTCGACTCAACAATTTTTATACTCGCATTTTGGAAAGAGAGTAACAAACTTTGACGATTATCTTCTTAAATGATGTAAAACAAACGTCCAGAGTGAAGTTGGCTATAGATGATCAGTTTTGATTGGACAGAAATATTTTACAGAGTTATCTTATAATGATATCTGATTTTGATTAAGACATTTGAATTATTTGTTATACACAAATTTGCAGAGTGAAGATGAACCCTGATTGGCCAGAAGAAATTTTGCAGCGCCACCTATGAATGAACTTAAATTAAAATTTAACCTCATTTTTATATTTTTTAAAATGAAATTTCTAATTTGCTGATTTAAAGTGTTATAATCTCAAATATAAGTCAGTTGTAACTGTATCTAGTTCCCCCAATCAAATTGTTCAAATTTGGCGGCAAAATTTGAATTAACAAAAATATGTTCATTGGTTTAAAAAATTGATTTAATAGAGATGCTTTGACTTTTCATAACACTTGGTGATTATCTATTAAAGAATGAATGAAAAGAAGAATCAATAAAAGAGTGTTTGCAGTTAAAATGCCTGACAAGCGAAATGACTCGATGATGGACGGCTGGGAAAAGCGCTCGGCGTACGCAAGATATCGCGATGCGAATGCTTGGGTGCTTTATATTAGCCATCAAGTGGGAGGGCTTAGATGAACAAGAGGCACGCATGGACACCTGTGCTTTGCTGAGACTTAGGGCCACCATAACCGCACTGCTAAGCGCATGCTTGGACAGACAACGCGAGCGCCCAGACAAATTTTATAGGTCGTTCAAAGGTTCGGAGTTTAATAGCCGAAAAGAATTTCTCTCGCCCGGCTCGGACGAGATACGTTCCTGTAAATCGTGATACAAATTTTTAGTGTCATTTTTGAAATCGAAATAATCAATATGATTTCTATTTAAAAAAATTATTTCAACAAAAATTACAATGCAAAAATGTCAGTTTGTTGTTGGAATAAAAAAAAAAGTTGAACAATAAAAATGGAATGATATTCGTAATAAAAATTATGAGAATAATGAGAGAAGAAAATGAGAGTGAAAAATTCGTGCAGGTAAAGAAAGTAAAATTGGAGCGAAAAAAGGAAAAAATTGAAAGGCATAAAATTGTATTATCGTTTAATCATCGCGATCGGCCGCGCGCGATATCAGAATGAAATAAATATTAATTGCATCCATCCTTTATTTAATGCATATAATGCCCGGCTAATCGCGGTGTAATCATTGTATTTAAACATATAATTAGATAACCGTAATAATACATAATTAAATAATTGCGTTGCGATTACAATACATAATTGAGGTGAATGATATAAAAACCGTTGATCGCGGTGCACAATTGCGTTGCTTCCAATAAAATTATGCTTTTTTCGCGTGCATCCAACATGGCCGTCCTTTCGGGCTATCAACGACGTTTCGCATGCCCGCGGTTTCGTTCGGTGTCAAGAGGTCGTAACTCGGCTCTCGTTCCGGAGATTTATAGATAGTCGTTATTTATACCCGCGACCTTCCAGCGATTCTGCTTATTAACTACTTTTATCAATTTTTCAAAACCCACCAAAAATTTTCAATCAATCGTTTCAGTTATGTTTATCAACAAATGAATCATTTTGCATATTGAAAATTAAAAATTTAATATAAAAGATATTATATTATAATTTATTAAAAAAAAAAAAAAAAAATTAACCAGTGGGATTCGAACCTCCGACTCTCTCCCCCTCTCTGAACTTTTACCCTCCCCTCATTATTCCAGTCTGTGTTAATATTTTAAACAATTGATCGGTATTCAATTACAGATAATTTGAAAACGTAATTGTATTATTTCGAATAAAAAATGTTAAAAACGTGTTTGAAAAAAATTGAAGTATGAATAAGGAAGGATACGAAGTAAGTGAGCCGATCGTTGAAATATGGTCGTTTTGAAATGTTTAGGTGATCGATCTGCTGGCCGGCAAGACGAGCTTCTTATATATATATATATGTAATACGCTAGTCTCGCGGTTGGTAATATCAAACGCGTCGGTGCCTTGTATGGGTTCTGTTACTAATGTGCCGCAGGAGTCCAGGAACCCCTTCGCTGCATATTATCCGATACCAATAATGCGTCTAATTAAGTTAGTCGGCCCCTTAAGCTGATATGCGGCTTTATATTAGCGCGGCGTTAACAATCCGGGTGACCAGTCTCATTCGAATTCTCTCTCTTCCATTTATCATCAATCTTCGCATTCCAAAACACCAACTCGCGGGCTCATATTTTCACTTTGCTTTCTTCGCTCGGTATTCTTTCTTCAATTCTGTCTATTTGTTTCAATAAATAACTAAAACTTCAAATCAATTCTCAATCATTCAAAAATTCATTCAAAAATATAAATACAAAAATAAATGCATAACAACATATATAAATTGTATAAATAAATATTAATCATATAATATAATTATTAGAAGCATAAAGAAATATATCATTTTCGTTTCAATTTATAATTTTTATGAAAATATTGTAGTTTTTCATAAAAAAAAAAGTAATGAAACGTTGATTATGGATGGAATGTTTGATATGAAAAATAATGCACCAAGTTATACGAGTATTGATTTAAACAAGATCTCTTGGGTTTGTAAACGAAGGGGTTAAATCACGCGAGGGTTTGGCAGTCGGAAGAATTGTTTCCTTTTCTTTTTCCTGGCTTCGTTGATAGAGCCAGCGACTTCCTGTCAAAGTCGCGTTCGTATAATAAAGTATAACCCAAGTCTGTGGCAAGAAGCCTTTCGTTTACTTATATCGTATCTTGTTTCTCTCTTGTTCCTTCTTTTTTTGCCGTCGTCGCCTTAATCATCGACTCTCACCCCGTTTGATATTAATCGCTTCTTCAATCAACTTTTTTGCATTCTTTTTTCAATTTTTTTTTTTCATTTAATTTTTTTTTCAATCAATTTTTTTTGAAGTTGTTAATTCTTTCGTTTATTAATTTTTATGATTAATAAAGTTTTGTTTTTAATTTTCAAAGGAACGCTTATCAATGCGATTTTATCATAAGTTTGATTGAATACAAAAATACTGCAATTTCATTATGTACGAAAATTGAAGGTCGCGGTGTTTTTTTAATTGAGCCACATTAGTCGGGCTTTCAAGTTTAATGCGTGAACACAAAAGCTTATATTTTATTGCGTATCGGATCTTGACACGGCTAATTTATCAAACGCGCCGCGCGCACCTTTTAAGCGGTTCATAAAAAAATTGTCGTGCAAAATTGTAATATCAAAAATTACATTAATTTATTGGTATATATTTTTTTTTGATTTTCTCTTTTTTACTTTTATATCTACTTTGATTTTATTGAGTTCTTTCTGTAGTTTGGCATTATCATTTTATTTGTACTCGATTATGTAATTGTACTGAATTGAATTTCGAATCTTCAAATGTCAACAACAAATAAAACCTGACAATCCGCGTTTATTTTTATAACTCCTTTTAAATTTAAATTGAACCATTTAAAATTTATATTTTGACGGCATATCAAGATTATTATTACATCATTGTTGTTCTGTCACAATTTCCGTGTTATATGGCGCTTCTGGACTGGGTCCAAAATTCGTGCGCGCTGAGTCACGACGGTTTAACATATCAATCTACTTCGTTTTCAAAAACTATTACACCGGTAAATTTGAATTTCATTTCTTAATCATTTTCAAGCCTTAACAATTTGCTATACAATTTTCTTCACCACAAATTTGAATTTTCTTTCATCATTTTTTTTGTCCTCAATAAACATTTTAAAGTCACATCACAATAGAAGACTTATGTTCTGTATCATTACCTAATTCTTAATTTTTGAAAATTTGCATTTGCAAATAGACAGACAGAGAGATGGAGGGAGAGAATAAAAAAGTACGAGCGAAAACGTAACAGTTATTGAATCGGCATTTTTATTGGTATATAAATTTGAAAGTGGCTAATTTTAATACAATGCGAGAACGGGCACATACGTGCCACGGACCGAGACTCGCCTTCATTTATTAGCGATAAATATGAAAATTTATGCCAAATACGTGACTGTGATAGTATCGCGCGGGCGAGGATAATTACTATTTTTTCTCTCTTCCCCCCTCCCTTCCCTCTCTCCCTCTCCCCCGACTTCTTCTCCCGTTGCACTTTTTTTTGTTTTGTCCGCGAGACCTTATTTCGCATTGAAAATTGATCATTCATACGAACGTATCGCGAGATTTGAAACCGTTGCAGTTTTTACGCGCGAAACACCGATATTTACATAAATAACTCCCGTTTATGACGCCACATTAAATTCCATTAAAACTCCCAGGTTATTGTGTCAATACATTTTCACTCGTTTCAATGAGAATTATCTAGAGCTAGAATTTTTTTATACAAAATCAATTTTTGAAAAAATGCTTTGAAATATTCATAGTTTAAAATAAACATTTTTATTGCATAGATGTAATAATGATTATAATAAAAGTTTTCGAAAAAAAAAAAATGTTGATTATTTGATTATTTATAATTATTATGAAATTATAATAAATTTAAATAATTTAAAACGATTGGATTTCGAAACAATTTTCAATTTCACAAATGAAGGAAAAGAAAATTAAAAGATTTTACGTTCAGCCATTAACATCAAAATCCTGGGAACGTGAAATCGTTACTCCCTGTCGTTTTGCACTCGCGGCTCGTATTTAAATCGCGCTGTGACAGTTGCAATGCGCACCTACATTGTACGCTTTATGACAGATAAATAATATCGTCCGGAGAAAAAGATGCGCCTGATTTACTGCCAAAAATTTTGCAACGGTCAATGTCGTCTTCAATTTTAACCGGCCTTTTTTCCCCCGCATTTTACGACCGTCGGCATGACAATTTTCGTCGGGGAAACCTTTTTCGGAAGCAGAGAGAACATTTTTTTTTTGTTTTCGTTTCATTGTTCCTACCGGGACTGTAAACAACGACCTGAAAACAGGAAACATTTTTCGGTGACCCAGAAACCTAATTTTCTCTGTCCATTTGGATTTGCTTAATTTAAACGCCTGCAATAAATTCAAGATTTGTTTCTTAAAGTGATGTTTTAAAGTGAAGAAAAAAAAAAAATGAAGAACAAAAAGTACACGTGCGAACTGAGTTTGAACGGTAGTCAATAAGCGTAATAAGTTTTTCATCCGGGCTTGATTCCGCGAATCATATCAAGATCGATTGCGTGACCGTATAAAATTTTATAAGATCCCGTGTGTAGCCATGTAATAATCATGATACCGTGTGGAGTAGGGCAAAAAAATCTGAAGCGAGAGCTCTATCAGGTGCGAGCGAGCGCGAGAGCGTTGATTTTTTTTCCTGTTTTTGTTTTCATTTCGTGATTTCACAAAGGGACGATAATTGGATTAATTAGCATTCCATGCCGGATCAAACCCTGTAATCTGAAATAGCCGAATAAATGTACACGTTTGGTTGGACACATTGCGTGTTTTAAATAAAGTAGCAAAAAATTTATATAGAAATATAAAAATCCCGTTTCTTGTATCACCGTTTTTAAAACTTTCGATCAAATAACAGGGTTTATTTGCAAAGAAAAAACGAACGTTTGAAACGAAACGAAAATGAAAGAGAGAAAAAAAAAAGGGGTTTTGAAGAGCGAAACAGAAATGGGAGGGAGGCATTTCGTCTAACGCAATAAACGCTCACGATAATATTTCGAATAATAAATATGAGAATTGGCAAAGGTAACGTCGGATATAAATCAACGAGTCGGGACCTCGTATTGCGAGTCATCCGTCCGTACGTCAGTCTGCCTGTACTCTCGTAGAATCGCGTCGTAAACTCGTCAAACTGCACTCGCGAAATAGCATTAACTACCGGGATAATACAATCGTTCTGTCGGTGTCGAGCGCAACGATTTAACCAAGAAATAAGCCGCAACAGCGCCATCTGTCAATTGTTTATCAAACAATCCCATAAAACCTGTTCAGCCGTGTCCACGTATTTTCTCACTTTAGATTGTGCCAACTAAATCAAATTTACATTCGTACCTTCAAACACGCACGAATTATCGCCTTTGGCGTTTTTCAAGTGGGGATCACAATTTGGACGGTCATCAAATGGCGGCCATGTACTCAAAATGGCTGCTACCCAAAATCATAATCTTATATCGTAATCATAATGTGAATTCTTGGGTTTTCCAAAGTTTATTGTTAAAATTCATTAAGATATTATTGGCACTCTCTCCCAACGCTGCGTGCGCAAACTCATGTATTTTGAGGTTAGGTTTCAATTTAGAAATAACTAAGAAAACAAATATCTCATAATGAAAATAGTAGTATATCAATTTAAAATATTACAAACTTATGACTCATGATTTTTGATATTTTGGTGAATAAAAACATTATATTGTCTAAAAATTGCGCTATTTTAAATTTTAATTTTAATTCAAAATCATTCTAACCCTAATTTGAATATGATTTGAATTTATAAAGTTATTATCCTGTGTTTATTTTATTCAATAAGTCAATACGACGTGGCAGCTATATATAAATAATCGTAATCTTAAAATTCAAATGACTTCACGTTGTAGTTTCTTAAGTTTGTTAAAATTTAATTGATGTGTTTCTTCTTTTTTGTTTCAGGTAAGTCTCATGTCGAAATTGCTACACTTCGAACCGCAGTCGGTTGGTGAGGATATGCAAGAGAATGATAGCGAGAATGAGACAGTGAGTATAATTATGATCCCGAACGCGCTGAAAAAATTCATTTGTCATTTTACGTTCGCTTGAATTGTTAAATATGGGAAAGTTATTCGTAAATTACAGATTACGATATGTCGAAAGCCGCGCGGCGCTTTACTGAATTCCTTCGTTGATCCTTGACCCAATATCTGAACGTTTTATTGGAAACATAAAATTGTTAAACAATATTTAAAATCGTTGATTGAGACAATTTTCAACCCGTTAACGTTTCGTGTAATTTGAGTAGTGACACGGTTTTGAAATTTCTGTCTGTCGATTGGTGCAAGCAAAATTTTTGAATTTCATACATGTGTTATATTTTTCAAAAAAAAAAATATAATAATAATAATAATAATAATAATAAAATAAAATAAAATAATTTTTTAAATATAATATTTTAAACATTTTTAAAATATTTTTCGCAAAACATGTATACACTTTTTGTAATTTGAAAGTGATTAGATGGTTTAGATAAATTATTAAACAATTTCAATTGGGGTATTTTCACGTCACTTCATAAAGAGTGTTATCATTTTTTGTCCATTTAAATAAATACAAAGTTTAGAGAAATCATTCCCAATTGCATCGCGTTTTTGTTTGTTTTTGTCCTCACGAATGATTGTTTTTTTATTCTAAGTCAAAAAAGCCAAGCATGTAGTATAATCGTACAAGACATTGCGTGCCGCAAGGTCATCGGCGACGGCGATCGCGTGTGCCTGTGCCAAGAACGGGAGCCGACGGTGGCTCCCTCCGCGGAATAATCGCTCGGATTTATGGTAGATGGACACCGATGAAATCGAGAGCAGCTCCCGTTTCTCGTTGCCGGCATTCTCAAACGCACGTGATACACCATTTAGCGTTAATTTAATGATAAACGTGACGCTACCAGGCGCCCCCGATCACGACTTTAAACACATTCGCGGAAGGACGCTGTCCCGCGGGAACATTTCACTCGAGCCATCAAAATTTGGCGACTAGTCATGATACATTGTGGGAACACGCTGTATCTACCAAAATTTACATTTTTCATCAGAATCCAATCCTTTTTTTTCTTTTTTGAGGTTAGCATCGGTCACTTGGAGAGAAGGAGGGGGTGTAGTCTTTTTTTTGATAATTGCTTCTTGATTTCGCATCTCTCACTTTTTTCCCATCTTCGCAGTATAAAAACTTCCATATGGGTCACGTAGTTTTGTAGTTTTTTAACAAAGAAGTTGCGAGGTGAGTAGTTTTTGGAAAAAAAAATTCTTCTTCTTTTTTTGTTTTATTTTTGGTTTCATAATTTTGAATACGAAAACAGTTTTAATGTAGTTCATGGAAGATGAAATTGTCGATCGAAATGTTGACCTGAGGACAAAAGCAAATTTTAAAGGATTTAATATTTCTGTTCCAAGGCCGATATACAAATTGCAGAAACTGACGCGGTTGGCGTTGATTTTGTTCGTTCGACTGGCGTTCGAGTTGAATGGATCTTTTGATCGGGACTAAACGCACACGATGGGACGCAGTCGCTGAACACAGGTTTCGGCGACGAGTTGAAAAGTAATGAAAGTATTTTGTTGGCCACACACGGTATTACAATGTTGGCAGTTTCTTTCAATATACCGATGCGAGTTGTTTTTTCGGTGCGTCGCACTGCTGCATGCAACCAATCAGAGAATTTGCATGCGATGTGGTCATGCGGAAGGTTGATCCATTCCCGCGGCTATTCTTCTCCCGCAGCATATGCCGTACTGCAGGAAATCGTGATTAATTCTAAAGCCAACAATGTCGATCGAATATCGCCTCGATCCTTTTTCTTGCGTGAGCACAAAAAACTCTTTCAGTTTTTTTTTATTCATCGTCTCAGGTTTTTTCGACACCTAAAAAATATATTAAATTGTTCCACGTATATGAAGAAACAAATTTTGCATTTGCCACCGTTTTTTATTTTCATTCATCTTTGTTTGTTCTATTTATTTGTTATTTGATTTTGTATGTTTGTTTTTTTTTTTTAATTTCATGAAAATTTTCATAAATTTCATATAATATAGTTACGAATTTTTTGTCACGGTTTGAAAATGATCTGAAAAAATTGTTAAATTGTCAAAATTAAATTTTGTTTAATCTAATTATTTGTTGATTGATTTTGTTTTGTTTTTTCTGTCAAATTTTATGAAAAATTTTATAAATTTCATACAATTGTTACGACTTTTTTATGTTACGGTTTGAAAGTGATCTGACTAAAATTTTTTTTTTTTTTAATTTTTTAATGAAATTGTCCGTTACAAATTTTGGTCATGCTGATTTTTTTGAAAAACAATGAGAAACAAATTACATTGCCGGAAAATCTGTGTTTTCTCTTTTATGGATACTTGAGGGCCCCGAATTGTGACAGCATGAGTCAACCGAAACCCAACAGAACGAAGATTCCTGGTACTTAATGAGGTTTTCGGAAATTTGACCTGACGATTATGACACGGAATTAGCAATGGCAATCATGGACTTTTTATACTAAAGAGAAACGTTTTGCGTTTTTGCTGTCCCCCTCTTGTTTTTACGGAACTTGGCAGGATATCAAAAAGTCGTCACTTTTGACAGCACTGTCTATCGATCTTTTTGGTTTTTTGTAAGTTTTGTCGATTTGCCACTTTAAAAATTGAGAACAAGGTCTTGAAAAATAATTTTGTTTATTTCCAATAGTTAATTATGATGTATACTTTATGTATTAATTTAAAAAAATGAAACAACAAATATTTTTCAAAATCGAAAAAAAGTTATCTGTTTTATTTTATTCGTTGCTTTTTATTGAAAAATGTTATATTTCTTTGAATTTTAAATGTTAATAATTAAAAAATCGAGCAATTTTTCAGATATCTGCGAACAATTGAAATTTAAAATAAAACTATAAGCGAAAGTGTATACTCATTTGGCCGACAGATGTTTCCATGCTGTCTTAGCTTTGGGATCAAAACAATCACGTGATTTTCAAGAGGACGAAGCAGAAATACCCAAAGGTCCGGGTTCCCTACGAATCTTTCCGATTGTCATTTGTCTTGAGGACAAATGTCATTTTGATCGGATCGGTAATCTTTAGAAAACAACAAGTCGATCATTGTGTTGTTCCGAAAGCGTTCTTCCCAAATCTGTTGCACACATTTAAACCGAGGCCTAAACATATTTTTATTATTTTTCGAACGTGATCGTCCAGGAGAACGATGATTTTCAATTTGATTGATGATTTTATTTATCCAAGGGTCGATACAGTTAAAAATACACCACATTTTTTTACAAACGTTTTAAATTCAAAATAGATTTTTCAAGATGAATATCAAAAAGAGATATCAAACATGTTGTTCGCAGATGACACTTTTTTCTATACGAAAAATGTGTTTATTTTTAATTTGCTCGGGTTTCAATTAACTCATTGAAAATATCAGAATTTATGAATTGCACCAAAATTTTTTTTCAAGTACTCATTCATTTTGAGATGTTGGAAACTTAAAAACAGTAACTGGAAATTGAATTCTTTCTGCATTTCATGTGATTTTGAAAATTTTCACTTATCGTTAGAACCAGCTTAATTTTGACATCGACCAAAATTAACATAATGCATAATAGTCATAAATCGTGCACTCCTCAAGTTGAAATATCGCTCTCAATTTCTTGAGCGCAAAATTTGCGACTTAACGATCGAATCTGAGCGAGACAACGATGGTTCGAAAGGTGTCAACACTTTGCCGACACTCATCTCGTAAATCTCGCGCGAAACCGAGAGGGATTCGCGCACCGTGATTTACGCGTACGCACCAACGTGCCCCGATTTTGAAGATTTTCACTCGTCAATCACAATTTGAGTTACAATTTGAACAATTCCATAAACTCGTCAAATTAATCAACACCCAAACAACCGAGGTAAAACTATAAATATCCCTCATATATGGTTCCATATATAGTCTTATATATTCCCATATATACTCATTTGTATATATGCTCTCATATAATTACTTAAATTTATTAATTAATCACATCATATCACAATTTAAGTAATTTATGTTATATCGCCTATATATGATTTCATATATGATCTCATAAACACAGTTATATATGCAGTCATACATGTTTTAATTTGTCTATAAGTTGATTCGCATACGAATTTGAAATGATTAAACAATTTTTAAATTTAGACCATCAAAAATCGTTTTAAGATGTTGTAAAAATGTTTCGATAAGATAAAGTCAGCGTTGAAAAAAAAAAGAATGAATTGAAAATTTAGGTCTACGAATTTACGATTGCGGATTAATTTCAAGGCAATGGATTAAGTTGAGCGATAAAAAGCGATTATGCAAGCGACACAATTGCCCCGCGGTGTCGAGCGCATTGTTTTGCACTGTCCGAGCGTGCAGAGTTGCACTAATGCGCCTGGTAATTGATTTATCAACCGATATCGATTTTGCCAGCTGGGTTAATGGTCGCCATAAAGTCACGTTTTACTGTCTCTTATAACCATTTTCTTTTCCAAAATCTCAATTTTGTTGTTGCAAAAACATTACACATTAATTTTTTTTTTCTTTTTTTGTAATTTGAAGAAAAATATATATTTGCTTCAATATAAATTGAGCTTAACTAAATAATACAAAAATACATTTTTAGTGATTTATTTTCAATTTTTGCAAATTGTTGTAGTTGAATGAAATTTTGATTTATTCAATTTCAATTTGAAATTTTAATTGAATATAAAAAGTAACATATTGAAAACATGTGAAAAGCAGTTGAAAAGTGTTTTTTTTTTCTAAGTGAGAGAGAGAGAGGGAGGGGGTAAATTGGCAGCGTTGACATTTCGTTTTTGGAATGAAAAATCACCTCGGTTTTCGCAAGGGTAAAAAATGGTTACGCGCGCAGGATCAAGATCCGATTCTTCGAGTTATTCGACGCGCTGTTTCTCTAAAAGTGTGACGGACAGCTGGCCGTCATTAAAACCCCATTAGCAAGGTGCTCCCCTCTCTGTCTCTTTCTCGCGAGTTATACATACTCCGTGCACAAGTTTCTAACAATATCTTGCCACCACCCACGCTATTAATGTTATAACACGCGCGCCACCGTCGCATATTTTCATATTCCGGATCAACATTCTCTTCATCCATCTCATACATTTTCGCCAACTTGACCCGTCTAATTTCTTTCTTTTTCCAAATCTCAATTTCAATCAAACAACTCGATTACAACAATTATCTCCTCAAATTCCATTATTCACAATTTCATAATTAACATTTTCTTATTTTTTCAATCACTGTTTTGATCAAAAT
>JAAMPD010001485.1:0-23911 GCA_025266255.1 Trissolcus basalis | reverse complement strand
ACTAAACGTTAAAAAATTTTTTTTTTTATTATTTACAAAAATATATTTTCGTCCGTGCTTGTCATTATTAAATACAAGTATTTAATAATTGCGGTAGCGTTAATGATGTAAATTTTTTCTAATTGGTTAATATATATTTTTATCTCAAGTCTGTGATCAAAATCATAATGTTATTCTGATTTTTGTTCAGCGATGTCATGAAAATCGTTCAGCTTGATGTTTGAAGAGTTGACAATTTGTAAAAGTCTGAAAATTTGCCTACAGGAAGGAATATATAAAAAAGAATGCGATATACACAATTGGTCAAACGTTTTGGTTGAGAAATTTATTGGATAGATAAAAATAAAAGTTAGTTTTGAGCAGCGTTGGAACGTGTTTTTGATACGATCTTTGACTCATGCATGATTTATATACGAAAACTACTTTTCGATCACTGACAAATAAACGAAACGAGTATCTGTCTCTCCGGCAGACACATTCACGAGTGCACGTGTGCCCGCGAGCTTTCCACAAACTTTCGTGATTAATCAACCAAGTGGACACGCTCGGAATAATAATTGCGCTCACACGCGAATATTACGCACGTTTTAATTGTAATGCCTCATTCCGGTCGGATTAATTAAAAATCATATATTTATGGTGGCGTGCGAATAAGACGCGAGCCCGCCGCGCGCGGCCTCCACTTAATTAGCCGCGTCTTTGGATTTCAGATTTTCAACTTTGATTAAGCTCGAAAAGCGCGTCTTGATATCATAATATCTCGTGATGAGACACATCATCTGCCTTTGAGATTCATTTCTGAAACCACGAGCGCGCACGTTTAATTGGATTTTAAAATTGTTGAATTCTTTAAGGGGTCAAACTCAACGTGATATGCTAATTTTGCTTTTTTTAAAACATGTCCCGTACCAGTTTTTGAGATAAGAGATGATGTTTCAGAAATTTACTAACGTCAGTTTTGCCAAGGCGAAAATTCCGATCTCCAAAAGTCAAAGAAATCAAAACCTGCGACATATTTTATTTAAACAATTTTCATCGCTTTAAATACAACTTGTTGGCGTGTTGAAAGAATGCGTTTCCTAATATATATAACGCACGCAACCGGTGTGGGTTTCAATTTAATCGCATTTCATTTTTTCGATTTTTCTTTTTCAATCTCTAATCGCAGCTTTTCTTTTCCTTTATGAAAATGATTGTTTGCTAAATTTCCCCATTTGGCATAAAGGATAAAGATTGCGTACTTTCACAAACGATCATTTAATCGACTCGTTTAGAAATTATCCTGGATTCAAACGAGGGTAAGAAACAAAAAAACATTCTAATTATGCCCGACACGTATCGTTACTTTGCGGTAGCGAGACTGCGTGGGCTATATTCACTCGCCACTTTATCGCTCTTAACGCGAATTTTTGCCGTGCGATGGGAACTTTAATTCCGTAAATCATCGTCGCCCCCGCTCTGCACATCGCACTCGTCATGTCAGCGGCTCTCGCATAATTGCTAAACTGCTTCTTGCCTCTCTCCGCAAACGCACGCGTCTAGTTTGTACAAAAATTTTTGCCTCTAATGCACTCTTATCGGAGCCAATATTGCGGTGCTTATATTTTACGTAAGGCGAAGAAATCTTAACGGGGGGGAATATAAAAAAGGAGTCGAATTTTTTTGACTGCGAGACAGAATTCGTGACCGTTGTCTGTAATAAACTTTCTGATTTCCGTGGATTAATTTTGATCTAAGTAACAAGGTTGAAAAAACCGATTAGGATAATTTCATGTTGAACGTGGCCAAAATAATTTACTGAAAATCCTTAAACTGGAAAAGTTGTTGGAATTAAAATGAATTGTGGCGCACTAAAATATTAAAAGCTTTTAACAGAATTTTAATAAATTTTGGGATTTATAGTCCAAGTCGAACTGTTGCTTGCATTTTAAATTCAACAAAAATTTCGCAAGAGAAATTTTCTGTTGCTGAGGAAAAAATGTTTGGTACAAAATAAGATAGTCGAAATATGGTGCATATAACGATTAAGGAGAGAATAATTAGAAGTTTTAAATAGTTGTTGCTTTTTTATCCGGGGAGGGGGAAGGGCGCAGAAAAAGGTCTCTTAATTCAGCTTTTGCATTTCCAATTTCGTCGTAACATGTTCGCGAGTCCTGTCTCTCCGTATAAGATATCGTACAATCGAATAACATGAAATACGAAGCATTGTTTGTTACTTCAACTCTTACACCGACGAAAAATGTAGACTCACATTTCTCATACGACGAAGCAAACGATATCCAAGAAATTCTATCAAAATATCTGTGACACCGCCTTCGGCCGTGATTGTCTTTCAGCATGATTTTGCAGCTTTAGCACTTGTAACTCAGACGAGCGCGCGGGTAATGACACACAGGCCTGATGGTGTGTCATTTCGTTGTAAACTCAGCAAAATAAATAATCCAAACAAAAAAAAAAAAAAAAAAAAGCAATGAGTTGAGAGAAAAAAGAGCTGTTTATTTTCTGTTTGCAAAATGACCAACAGCACGTCACGTGATTGGATGATGAATCACCCGAACGATCGGTGAAATCTGATAGGGCGCGCGATGGCTTTTTAAAGTGTCTTAATTTGTAGTTCTCAAGTGCGTTTTAAAGTTTCCCACGAAAGGATCTTGTGGCACTTTCTTAATAACGCCAAGTGTAATCCATTTTCATTTAATGCATCCTCCTACGTACTGGGTGAGGCAATCTCAGGTATCCGCACGCTGATGCTATTGAATTAACTGTTTCATAAACAAGTTTGCGCGCACCACTCTTTCGTATATACGCTACTCATTTTCAACGATTTCTTTCCTATATTCGTTGTGAAACGAAACGCACGCTGATTCGAATTTACGACGCCGCTTAAAATTTCCAATGACCTAACCTCTTTTGGAGGTTAGGCCACGACAAAAAAAAACAGGATAAGAGTTTCGCTCGTGCTGCTGTCTGCAGCTGCAACGAATAACGGGAACACCTCATCTTCTTTTTTTTTGTCGACCAAAGTTCATTTCAGTCGGAGCTGCGGATATAATTCAATTGTAGAAATTTCGCCTGTAGAAGCAAATGACGGAAATTAGAACATAATGGCATGGGAGGCGTTGAAATGGCAGAGGCCTCCCTCAAGCTCGCGGAATAATCTGCATTTTGATATCTATCTCATATAAAACGATACCATGCATTTTCATTGTTGTATGAGGAGGCCAAGTCAGATCCCGTGGAATATTAATCAAGTTTATTTGCATTCTGATTGGGCTTGTTCGGAGTTATCGAGGCAAGTTTCATCACGAGCTTGTAAAGTTCAGTTTTCAAAACGCCCTCATATCCCCCCCGGAACTTTTATTACTAAAACTTGTTAGAAAATAAATGTGCGAGTACTTCGCAGTGATTACTTGCAGATTTGCATCGTTTAAGTGCACAACTTTCATTGTCTTCCTTTGCGTTTATTTAAACGACTCTGGGGGTGGTTGCCGTCGTCGTCCTCTTTTGGACGGTAAAAATACCATCATCTCACAATTTGAGATCCAACTGACAACGCCTGAAGATGAAGACGTAAATTAAAGTACTTTAAAACTCAGCGATGAGTTCGTTGTGAAAAATTAATTAACCAATCGTTGGACGAGAATGTAAGTCAGTAACGGGGAATAACAAGAAATATCGCAAAGAGCACGCGGAATTCAAAACAAAAGGGAATGTAAACAAGAGTTAAATCCCAAACAAGAGCAGAGGAGGGGTCCCGAAAGAGGGGCCGAAAAGTGAAGGGCGAAGACAATGACAAAAAGAGCCAAATGAAAATCGAAGAAGAGCCGGTGAAGCCCGGCTGTCTTGGGATTTTGTCTTGAGTGTTGGGCTTCAGTGCGTCGATATTCAAGAAATACTCTATCGCATAATAGAAGGGGCCGGACAACGTCACAACAATACGTCTCTTTAGCAACGACACAATAAATCAAAATAAACTCTCGTTGCGCGAGGGAGGAGAGGTGGAACAGGTTGGGGCTACGCCGCGGGAGGCTCCAGTCAAGATTTGCGCACTCGCGTTGTCTGCGACTGTGTGCCACCGTGTCCCTTTCGTATGTACGAACAGACTTCTATGTGCCGTCGCACTCGGGATGGCTCTTGTGCGTGTTGGCGTACCTGCTCCATGAACCTGGATCAGTCCAACATAGTATCTCACTGCGAGCCCTCTAATCTCAACTTACTCGCACTTATAGGGTGTCCTCGAAATTTCGCCTCGAAGACCGTCAAAGTTTTTCAACTTGAACGTTCGCGTTACCTTATAATTTCATCGTTCCTCCACTCCAAGAAAGGCTCTAATTAATTTCAGACTTAACTCACTTAAGGGGTCAGTCTGCTGTGCAGACTACACAAAATAATAAACATTTATTGTTGTTATTCAGCTTTTATTTGCCGCATGTTGAAATTTAAAACGTTCAATAATTTTGAAAGATAGTTTTTCATTCAAAAAGTGTCTTTTATTGCATGCATAAAATTCAACTATAAAATAGACATCTTAGAGGTATAAAATGTTATTTTTAATTTTATGTCGTCTGCATACTTAGAGCGACTTTGAATTCAACAGGATAGAAAAAAAATTCTCTAGAACCTATTTAGAAAAAAAAGAGTGTTTTTTAGCAAATTATCATTAAAATGTGCCTGACAAAATGAAGAAATTAATGAAACAAATGAAACAACCGTCTTAATTAGCATATTTAGTATCAAAAAACGCTTTCAAATATAAGTTGAAAATGAACGTCAAGAAAGTGGAAAATGTCCTTTTGATTTGATAACGAAGAGGGTGCTTTCGAGTAAACAAAAGCTTCTTGACTTTCAGTTGAATTACATAATTTCAGTGGCTGATTTCTTTCGATTCTTGCAGAGAACAATTTTCTTTACACTTTGAAGAATCTTCTTTATACTGACAGTCATTTTGTTTGCAAAATAACAAAGTTGCTAAGCTTAACAAAATTCAATACATCATCACTCGTATGTAATACATATATAATGACATATATGTTCGTATATACATCTCATATAAGTTTCATACTATTTTATTTCTACTTGGAAAGTTGACAAAAAGTTTAATCTACTTTTGAATACATTTTTTTTCAAGGTACAAAATAAAAAGAAGGGCGCGACCAGATTTTTTTTTTTCATGATGTTGTTTCATATATTTTATGTCACAGATTTTTAGCGATATGAATTTCGACACGGCTCGTTTGATCGAGATGTAATGAAGTTACGTAATGGTATAAGATACATCTCGATCCGTGCGATTAGATCGTACATTATGAAAATAAATTGTGCAATGAAATGAGTAAGTGGTTGGCTTGTGCACGGAGAGATGGCGAGTCCAAGCCGTCCGATGTGTATAATAAGTCGGCCAATGAGCTCCCCCACTTTGGTTAAATAACAAGTCGAATAAGATATTAGAAACTTTGGATCTATTCTTGTATCAGTCATGATCGCTTACGCGAGAAACTATAACAGTTTCTAGCATAGCCACTAAAGACAACAATGATAAAATAATAAGGTACTGAGTTATAAATAACCATCACATTTACACTACATGCCACTGAACTTTATGGTAGTTTTCGTTATCACGGTTACACCGACTGAAATATTTATCGCCGTTTTATCCAAAAGAAAACTTCTAATACACATGTTCTAGAAAGGGAGGTACCAGAGGGAGAGGGGGAAAAAAGACGAACATCTTCGGACAAGTTGGCGAATTTCTTAACTTTGCCGTCTATACATAGATACCGCAAAGAAGCAAATTTTCTTATGACCGGCACAATATTGTTATTGTTTCTATTCTCGTTATTCTTTTAATCGCGCTAAATATTTACCGCTCAAAGAGCGGTAAAGTTTGTTTTCACTGCAAACAGCTCGAAAAAATGGATTATTTATGTGGCTACGAAAAAACTTCCTCGTGCAATTTTTTTTCCCCCAACATCTCTTCTCCCTTTGAAACGACAACCATCACTCAATCCTCACATAATTAACTGCGCGACGATCAAAAAAGAAATATCCTACACTCAAAACATGCCCGCTACCCAAAAACCCTTCGATCCGTGACTCAAGCTGCCATCTACAGGGTGTCCCGAAAACACGACGCGGTTTGTTTATTATTCAATAATTGGCCGGGACGATTTTCCGTCCCCGGACGTTCCCATCTCGCGATATGAATAATTTATACGCTCGCATCACGACTCTTTCGTTCTCAAAAATCCACGTAGCACGCATCGCGTCACGTATCACAAGAGGAGCTCTGCCCCTTTTCTTCTTCCTGAAGATAATCCCTGCCGATTTTTTTGTCCTCTTATCCGACATTTTCTCTCTAGGTCTCTGCTCGTGTGCTCTCTCGGCTGACCTTGGCAATGCAAGGCAATCGCCGTGCACAATCGCAAACATTCACTATGATCTCACGGTATCATTCCAAGGTAACGTGGGATTTTTTATTACGGGTTTCGGTGGATTCAGGAGAGTGGACTTAGAGAGAGGGAGGTCGGCCAGATTTGATGATACACTTTGAAATACACTGCCTCTTGGGAATGCTTCATTACGATGGCCGAGGTGGTATCAATCGATATCCTGCGTTGACGGTCCCGGAGCTCCTAAAGCGGTCCAGTGGTTTCCATCGTGGTCGCACTCCAAACTCCCCTTTCATATATTTTGCATCAAACGTGTTAAAAGCAACATAACTGCTTAGACATTTCGCATTCACAAAATGTTGTGGTCGTGATTAAACTTGAATTACAACCTATAGGTTAGAACTTATTTTTCATTCTTATACTCTATTTTTCATTGCTCAGTTTTCAGTAAACAATTTTTAATTATATGTTTGTAACAAAATTCAACTGGACTGTTTACGTCATCTATAATGAAATGCTTGTGAGTGAATGAATTGACTCAAGTTCTGACTTTTCTCATAAACAAAATATTATGTTCTGTTGACAATTTTTAATCCTTTTTTTTTGAAACATATTTTCTTATACTTTTAATAAAATTGTGTACTGTTCGATTGAGTTTTGTATTGGTACATTGAATAATAAACAAAAAATCATATGATTACACGTATTTGTTATTACCATGGAATTTATTGTTTTTTTTTTCTTCTGAAAAATTGTTTCATTATGGAGAACTGAAATGTGGGAATAAAAATTGATGGTTGAAGAATTCGTTGTCACCCGGTATATGATAATTACGAGTCAGCACGTGCACATTTAAAAGGACTCGGGGAGTTAAAGTTCGAGTGGACGTGGACGTCGGAGGCAGGAGGATTATATTAATCGATTATGATCGGTATAGTGGCCAATCAAATTAGGATCAGTTTAATCTCTCGGTAGAATTTAAGTGAACAGTTATGTCTTGTTCGAGTGGCGTTTCGAATTGACTTTCATCGTCGCGATAAGATACTGGCCGGCGCGCATAAAATTGCAAGCTTAATTGGGAAATTCAATAAGCATCCAATAAACAACCAATTAAAGTAGCACTTTCGACTGGCAAGGGGTCAGGGAGAGGAAAAAAAAAGCAAACCGTCGAGGGCAAAAAAGGAGTAACCAGCCGAAGAAGCGCAAATTATGAGCCGGCAAACCGACAATTTTGACTCGGCTTAATTGCGGGTAATCGCTCGCACTTATCCGCGAGCTAAAAATGATGCAAGAAACGGCGCGAGGCCACTGCGTAGTCAGATCGCGAGCGAGCCCATTTCGCCAGCGAGAAACCAATAAACTAAGGCGCACAGCACAGATCTTGATAGGTTTTCCCGCGAATCGAAGGGACAGTTTATGATCTTTCATGTTGCGAGGCAACACCACGAATCATGCGCCGCAAAATATAGCGCTAGTCGGGTTATAACATCGAGGGGGATAAACACCGTTGCACGCCCGGCTATCGAAAGAAGGAGCTCAAGGTACACGATCGGATGTGGGAGGGACGAGGAGATCGAGAGAGAGAACAACTTAAGGGGAAAAGGAGTTGAGCGTGCAGATACCGCGCAATAAGAACGCGAGGGCTTCTCAATTCGACCGATTTCCATCGAATTTATAAGTCAATTATTTACATTTTTCTCATCCTCTCTCTCCATCAACCATCAATAGAACGCACGATCTTTTACATTTTTCCCTTTTTTTTTCATTTTTCATTTTGTTGTTTGTTTTTGTTCCTTTCCTCCTTGCCAACAACAACTGTTTATTGCAAACTTTTGTGCGACTTTTAATTTCGGACGTTTTAGAAATTTGTATTCAGGATAAGGAAAATGGTATCGATTCGGCATTTATAAAGCGGAGAGCTCGATTCTGTTATTCCCAACTTAGGCCGTTTCAAATATTCATTGAATTAACATAACATTAAAATGAAGTTCAGGCGAGGAAGCCTTTTTTTTGCGAGCAGACTCGTGATTTCGAATTAACTTGGGGGACATGTAGCGCACAAAACTCCGCACTAGACCGGGGTATAATTAGGCATACATTAAACACAGAAAATCGAGAAATTGATTTTCATGCTGAAATTCGCCATCTGCCGTTATTTTAATTCGCAAAAAAGAAGCTAAAAAACTAATACTAAACTCGTGATTGTACATTGTCTACAAGGTATATACATGGTACGTGAACGGACGTCGACTGGCGAAATGTCTTTTCGTTGTATTTTTTTTACTACGTTCCAACATTATTTCATTTTTATCGATTTTTTTTAATTCTCTCGAAAAAAATTTTATAATAATTCGCAATAAGTGTTATTTCTTTTAGAAGGAATATTATTTTGTAACATTTAAATAACGTTCAAATAATGTTTAATTGAAGTTGAAAATGAGTTGCAAAATATGAATTTATGAAATAGTATTGTTTTCATTGTGATAAAATTTTAAATTGATTTGCAGTAAGTTTTATTTATTTGTAAGAAAAATAATTTCGAACGTTTAAATAAAGTTGAAATAACGTTGAAAATATGTATTCAGAAGTGAGTCTAAAGAAAAAGCAATTTTCTTTTTCGGTATCAAAAAGTAATCAGGATTAAGAATATAAATAGAGTAATTATTGGCGTATAATCATGAAAGGTACTTGATCGGCACCCTTAAGAACATGAATTTTGCAAAGATTAGTATATCTATATCTGAGCGGACGTCTTATCGCATAAACGAACTCGGCGCATGCCAAGGGGCGTTGAACTTGCCAAGATACCGAGAGCTTCGACTGATTTTATAAAAGAAAATTGGATACACGCTTATGGACGTTATTGCAAAGCGCATTTTTATCCCTCGTACGCGCGAGCTATACCGATATTCGAATATCCGAACGCCTCTTGGCATTTCAAGCATCGCAAAACGAAATAGAAAAACTTGTCTATTCCTTTTAAAGTCGGGTAATTGCCACCAGCCCGCGAACTTCTTTTTTCTATCTATTTATCTGCGTGCGCACGACCGTTGGAATCAATTTCTTACATAAGCCCGCGCGATGAAAATGAAATTAACATCAGAAAATGAATTTTCGACGTATGCCTATTAATATTCACGAGCCTTTTTATATCATTAAATATAAGCTGTACGTGCGAGTACACTTTGTTTTTACCCCCGATAGCGTCTGAAAGTTGTAACTGCTAGGTTGTATGTAAATGAGTGTATAAAGTGTATTTATAACAGAGGCTTTTATTATTCCAGGAACAATCTTGATGAATAATTGACCAGGATGGGAAATTTAATTTTTCTACATAATTTTTCGATAACTCTGCGAAAATGTTCAAACGTCTTTTATCAATTTCCAAAATGTTCCTACAAAAGTCATATCTCAAGATTGTGTTTCTGATTTGAATGTTAAGATTTCACTGAATAAGCAATTCCTTTATATTCCTCATATTGATCATATATCGTCTATACACGAGAGACATACATATTGATAAAATTATTCAAGAAATTATACAATGACTACATTCATTAATAAAAAGAACTTATTTCCAAATGGAATAATTATAATAATAACTAATTTACATATGTAATAATAATATCAACGAAAATTACATTCTGTATAAATTCAAATTAAGTTAAAAGTTAACAAACGAAGAACGCTCATGTTCATCAGAGCGAGGTTCAGAGCGAATTAGACACGTCGTCGGTTTGCTTAGAATCATAATCTATTTTCGAGTATAAAAGTTAGATGTTAATAGGTCTTGTAGATATTTGTTAGAACATTTATATAATTGGACATGAAGTTTGAAGAAGAATTCAAGTTTGACTTACAATATTTACTTTTTATATTTCCATATGCGATCACACAAAAAACACATTAGATATTAAATAATTTTTTTGTATATTGAGGAAGAACAGTTATACCAGCGATTCATATATAATCAAATTAAATTGGAGTTGGTTAAAAGTTCAAATCGATTTAACTTTATATTTATTGTTTCAAATTTTTTAGAATAAGAGAAATTTGTTTTGTCTTGTGTCAATTCATATTAAAAAATTGATTAAATAAAATGACAAATATCTGTAATTTTATTTTATATTAATTTTTTTGCATAGTAAATGATTATTATAATCAATATATTGGCAGTATAAGTCAATTATAATGAATTCAGAATTTTTATAAAATAAAAATGAATAGATTAATTTTATCAATAGAAAAAAAATGTTACTTATAAATGATTTATAGTAAAAAAAGGAAAGAAGAAAAATACTAGAGAAAATGTTTGTTTTGATAAAAACAAATAAAATAGTTTTTGAATAAAGGTCAAAATTACGAGACGGAATGAAAGCCGGAAAGTTATACACGCACTATTAGGATACAAATGTGTACATGAATTTAAACAGGGCGATATGTTTATACCCGCTCATCCGTGCCTGTTTACATTGCATTAAACTTACGCTAAATTAAATTCGTAAATGTAACTCATTCGCTAATGCGGTTAATTCAATTTTGCTGCCGAATTTACAGCCAGCTAAACAATAATACGCATTATCGGGACGGCAATGATAATTAATAATTTAACGCTCGTTTTTCATCAAAATCCTGAAATTTACAGCCCGTGCGTGCCGCCCGAATAATGCAATCATTTTCAATCGTGCCCTTTGCCTTAACGTTCCATTTTTATCCGCATCGCTTTTATCGGGGTATAAAATATGGCAAATTAATATCGGGTTATGTAAATCGCGCTTTCGCTTTTGTACTCCACGTTATTCAATCGTGAAACCGGCGTTTACATTGTGTGTTATTTCGGGTTGCAATTTTTGTTCTCTCTCCCTACCACTTTTTTTGCCAATTGTTTAATAATTGGTCCGGACCCTGAATTTTAAATTTCCCGCTTTCATATTCAAATACGATTTTTGCGCAATTCCCTCGGAATGGAAAATTGTATCAGCAAAAATTGAACACAAACAATTACGCGCGATTGGTGGTTGATAAAATACAAGAAGAGTGCGGAATAAGAGAAAAAAAAAGAAAGAAAAAAAAAGTTGAGCGAAATCGCGCTGTACGCAACGCCGCGCGAAAGATATCGCATTTTCGCAACCCGTATTACCGAGCATATTACACAATTCACAATATAAACCGAAAGAGCATTATTTGCAATACAATTCTCTCGGTGCGAAAAAATATTTATCCCCACCCAAATTTTTCCTCTTTTCCTTTAATTTCCACCGCAAATCGCACACACACACACACACATACCGATCGCCATAAAAATGCGTGTACTGTAAGAAAATTCGCAACGGTTGATTGGATCCGCAAAACAGCGCCACAATCAGATAATAAAGAAACACGCGAAAATGGACCGAGCGAAGACTTCCTGTTTTGGAGTGGAGGAGGGGAGGGGGTAGGGAATCATTACATTATTCCTAACAACGCGAGCCGCGTTTTCGATATAATTCCGAGCGGTACCGTTATAGGATAGCTCTCGCTAACGTTTCAATCGGAAGGCCTATAGATGGCGCTGGAAAAGTGTGTCCGTGACACGGGCGGAGGAAAAGTGTGGCGAGCGGGGCCAACGTAACGCCAAAAGCGAGCCTGCGAGGGGAAGGCTGAGGTAATTACTCTTGCGACATTGACCCGGCAGCGACCCGACAGCCAGCTCGCCTCGCTCGGCTCGTCTTAACTCGGATCGCGCGCACCCACACACCTTCCCAAGCGCCCTCTCTCGCTCGCACCGCAGGCCCGAGCGAGACGGGGGATTCCCCCGTCTTGCCCCGGGCCCGTCTCGTCCAGGCCGCGCGAGATGTGCCAAGCCTGGTTCATCCAAGTTCACTTCTCGATCGGCGAACCCGAACCGTTGAGTTTGCTTAATGTTCGTTACGTCGGCGTAAGCCTCCGCTTTTGTATAAATATTAGCTCGCCATCGAGCATACGGAAGCGCGAAAATATGATGATATGCTAATCAATCGGAAAGAAAAGAGCGAGCTTTGACCCGGTTTACAGTTAGGACACTCCGAAACCACTCTTTCCTTATCGCTCCGCGCCAAATGTATCGTGCAGTTTTTTATGATCCGGCGACGAGGAAAAAAACAGCCGAGGAATTTCGTATGTGAAATTTGATACGGGCATTTTCAAGCAACTTTTTTTTAATGGATTTTCAAGTTTGTTTTTTATGAAAACCATTTTTGGTGGATATTTTCGAACGCTCGAACGAAGTTGTTTTTCTTGTGCTGTTATTTTCTATTACATTGTCGGTTACAAGTAATTAGTTCAAAATGCTGATCATTTAATGTCGTTATAATCAGGCGTGTGTATGAGAACACATGCATCTATATGGCAGAGAAGAGATAACTACAGAATCAAGTTACTGTTTATAAATGTATAAGGCTACGCCTCATCCAATGATACAGCCCGACTGTATTAGCAAGCCTATTAAAATTTACGTCCATGTTCGAATTATATGGAACCATATAAACTCGTATAAAATCTATAACGTTTCCATATAATAAAACTTCATGGCCACATTTCAACATTCGTTCCGAATTTTAATGATTTATGAACAACTTTTTTTTTCATCATATTATATTTAACGCAATTCGATATTGCACCATTTCGAACTTTTATGACACTCGGTATAGTAGTCCATTAAATGTAAAATAGAAAATGTCTAAAATGAAATAAAATATTTACACACGCGAAACTGCTTAATGTTAATATTATCATCTTTTATGAACGCACATTCGAAACACACTTTGGAGCTTTCGTGCATCAAATTTTTTTTGTCACTTTAACATCTCTTCAACGTGAAAACAATTTCAGTTTATTTTTCATTTATTCGACACTAAAGCGAATAAAATTCCCGACTATTAAATAATTTTTTTATATCATGAATTTGCAGTCTCTTTAATTCCGTCGGATGACAAATATTAAAAGGCAAAAAAAAAGTGTCTGCGATTTTCGGTTGACAATATTTGATTGTTTTGCAGTTGGAAAATAGAGTCGACGACGCGAGGTATTATTTGTTCATTGATGTTCACTGACTAGCTTCCTCTAAATTTGATACTTCTCGACACAAAAGGGCTTCTCATCTACACGTAGCAACTTATTTGTGCAACGTTGCATCGAAAGTATTCACACGTTGATACATTGGAAAATCCCTTTAACCTTTAGCCCTTTCAGTTCTGATTTAAACGGCTTCCTAGTTGAGTTGTGTTGGCCATAAATTGGCGCTATGGTAAATGCTTACAAAGCACAATATAAACCGATGTTAAAGACCTTTCCATATTGAGAGTAGAGATGCTATCTCGTTCTTATCGTTGCGCTAATCCTAAAGGGCGCGCACCCGAGTTACTTGAAATGCTAATACGCCGCCTTAGAATGCTCGTTGCTTTAATACAAATCAATTAAATGTAGTCGACCGACATTACGCTGTACCGTTTTTGCGAAAATGCTTCGCTTCGATTTTATTCTTTCCCTCGAGCCATTAGACAGAGAATACACACCTCCTTTCCTCCTCCTAACATTTTTAATCCTTACGCTAATTAGCAACTAAACTGTGACTATTAAGAACCGTTTTTTCTAATCACCGCCAAAGATCTGATTAAATTCTATGATTTAAATACAAACGTTAAAATAAATATATCCAAACATATAATATTACTAACATCTATATATATTTATATATATTATATGTGCATATTTATAAGTCTATTAAATATGATATTTTTCATTACGAACAATTGATATGGAAAAATATTGTTCTAAATTTTAAATTATAAAAGTTTGTCATATTTTTATACAGAAAAGAGATTTTCTTGTTTGAGGATAAAAGATTTTATACTTATAGTATTTTATATTTACTCGGGGAAGATGTTAATGCACTCGTATATGAGGGTAAGCGCGCATTGACATGAAGGGGTATAGAATTTAATTTGTATTGCGTCCCCGCACACTCTGCGTAACCGATTTGATTAATTTTAAATAAAAAAACTCGAGCGCAAAATCAATGCGGATGATTATTTGTGTTAGCCGATGACGTTAACACCTCATTTACTAGCTAACGTTATCGAGTAACACGGCGATCAATTATTCACAGCAATTCAAATAACTCGGTTTAATTTCGCGATATTTTATCCAAGCTGCGCAGAAGGAAGAGAGAGAAAAAAAATAGCCAGCTTCTATCGTACAATAATTATTTCATGATTGGAATTCAGCGTCTGCTCTACGTGGAAATAAAATATGTTTCATCCACCGTTGATGCATGCACAATAAAAACGGGACTTCGCCGACTTAACCTCAGGCTCCAAAACAAATGAAACCAATTATTTTGAATTATCCTTTCATGCATTTTTATTTGCCCATTTTTATCTAAAGTGAATAGAATTTCGTGCCTTTTTTTCGTTATTTGATGGATGAATTGAATTCGGTTTTTTTCCTTCCATCGTCGAGTGCTTTTTTTTTGTTTCCCGCTTTTAATTTGATTTGATTTCGGTAGGCAAATGGTGTAATTGATTCGTTTGTACGATTATCATGCAATAATCAATCTCGGTTGAATTAAATAATAAAATACATATTCGATGCAAAAAGTCTCGCGCGGTTTTATGAAGTAGTTCACAGCACAATTTGTATAGCGCAATATGAGAAGTCGAGATAACATTGATCATTTATCATTTGGACTAACGATTCTGAGAATTAATTAGACCAGTGATTGGAATGTGTACAAGAATCAGTGGAGAATAAGTATTTAAAGATACAATTATAAATGCACGCTTACTTGCAAAAATAAAATTGCCTCTCGCGCTTATCTGCGAAAATAATTGCAAGTCTCGGTGATTTTTTTTCCTCCGTGTGCAGCAGACTATTTTTTCAAGCTCCATTCATGATGTCAAATAATCCAAAACGGAAACGAAAAAAAAAAACAAAAAAAACACCGTTTACATAATCCGCAAAAAAATTTCCTACCGTTTTACAATCAGTTGATAAAAGAAAAGTGTTCTTCGAGATTGTCAATTAAGAATTTTCGTTATTTATAATTTTTTATATTTCAATTTAGTTTTGTTTATTTGGACCGCATAAAAAGTGGCGATCTCAAGTTCGTGCTTGGAAACCTTAAAAATTTTAACGATCTTAATTAATGAGGATGTTTCGAGACACTGTTATCATCTGGTTAATAAAAAGTATCATGGCGTTTACCGAGCTTACAATGTGCGTACGTGATCGCCTAAATTTCACCACACACAAAACATATGACTCATTGATATAACGCTATATAAGAATAATGACAAGTGAATTACGTTTCAACTTTGAACGCGCTTAAACGTGTTTCTCGTGTTTCCGCGCGGCAAAAAGTCTATATCGTCAAATTATAACGAGAGACTTTCTAAAAAAATCGTTCGACTAAAAAGCGGGGATTTATTGGAATTTTTGTTCGACGGAGGAAAAAAAAATGAGGCGAACGTTTTTGTGACAACGTTGGCGATTAATTTAATGGTAATAAGGGGGTTCGAAAACATAATTTCAATGAGCGTGCGCCTAATTTCAAATTGTACAGCGATAAAAATCTTGTACGTACATAAAACGGCGGCCCAATTAAGCTTCGTTCAATAATTAAATACATAATTTGATGGTACTGTCACATCGATTGCAATAACCTTATATGCATATTAATGACTCTGTTGAGCGTTCCCTTCCCGTCGGAGTCGGTGCTTTGTAGTCACGTGTGGTATAAAAAAAGCCTAGCCTATCTACGATGCCCAACATCAAACAGGTATCTGAACGTCAACAAAGTTCACATCATCGGACACGGGAAATATGATATTTTACGGTATCAACCTTCATCGAGCGACTAGAGAAAGAAATAACCGGGCTCTGTTTAACAATCGTAAAATACTTAATTAGAAAGCGATTTTAGCAACTGTTTGAGAGTGATTGACGAGCGCGGACACTTAATAAAATTTTGATTTTACTTCCGCCTCCGACCGTCGAACAATTCAATTTGCTCGCACGAAATTATCACCCATATCGATCGGCAATTCTTAGAATCGACAAACCGTTCATGTTGTTACAACAAAATTTATTTCCACTCGCGTTTTATTGCGAGTTATTGCGTTAGGATCTGTCGTGAATTATTGTGCAACCAGTCTCCAAAGATTAGTCAAAAGTTTGCCGTCATTTTCGAAAGGTCTCGGCTTGTTTGCAGACCATAAACTCTCTCATAGCACAGACCTCATCATTTATTCTATGAAGAGAACTTTCGGAGAGAGAGGATGAGATGTGTAACGCTAATTATAATGGTCTTTTAGTGGACCTGATTAAAACGGTCCACTTGCTTTGTTGAAGCGGACTAAAATATGTATAACGTTCGAGAGTGATGTTGTACTTTTGGGGGCCAAATATAAAACCGTGAAAAAAAAAATATATGTGAGTTTCATATTTGAAAAATGGCCCAATTTGACCGGGATCACAATTTCGAAAATTTCGCAACCGTGTGTTCAAAAGCCTCTTCATCATACCGAAACGCGCGCGCCATAACCTTTTAACAAAAGCCAATAAAGTTGGCTAAAATAAAAAACGTCCAAAATTGGCAATAAAATAACAAGCAATGCATGACGAGCAAAATTTATGCCGTCACCGAGTCAAAAACCTTCGACAAAACTATACATCAGCGGAATAAGCGTCGAAACTTTACAGCTTCAGTGATTTCAAAAGGTTTCTCTCAATCGGCCATAAACCCCCTCCCAGGTTTTTTTAATTTCATCAGTCCGTGCTCCGAGAAGTGTATCGACGCCCAGGCGTAATTATATTAAATGTGTTCTAACCGTCCCGTTATCATGGTAGCGCGCCATAAAGCATGATCGATAAGACTTATTAGCTTGAGACATGTCAAGTAACGCATGGTTTACGATGCAGATGTTTGCCGTCGTGATTGGCTTTTTTCCGCGGCGCTGGTTAATGGAGATTAGGTATTATTACGAGTGTTACATCGAGCGAGAGCGGCTCGCATGCATCGCCCGACGGAATGTCTCGATCTTGTAATATTCAATGCTAACGTGTGGTAATTAAGGCTTGACCACTCTGTTAACTCTTTTATCGCGAAATACAATGTATCTTTCACATCGTAGATTATTGTATAACAATCAACCGAGCTCCTTTTTTCTTTGTCCCCGTCTCTCTCTCTATTGATCTTTTTTCTCTCTCGAGATTTTATTGCCTGATAGAAAAGTACACATTTTGACACCACCCACGATCTCATTTTTTTATCTATCAAATGCCTTCGATATTTCGTAATGTTGCAAACATAAACACTCGGCTTCTGTTTTATGGCTGTTAATTTTACAGGTCCTTCGAGCTGGATTATTTTTTGCACCCCACAAATAGTCTCGTAAAATTTTTCCTCCTATTCGAACGTACAGGAGAATATGACTTAATGTAATTATGCTCCGTTTATTGCCTGATATAGCATTGGCTTCTCGCATATTATTTATTATGGATAATCAAATAAACGCTACACGGCCTTCATTTAGTTTTTGTTTCCGTGTCTGTAATGTTTGCATGCATCATATTTTATTAACAGTGCAAATGTACAACGGCAAAGTTGAAAAGTAATAATACGGTTTAGTAAAAATGCCGTTTGATATATTGAGCATCGATATGTGTCGTGTTTGAAAACCGATTTGACATCGATTCGGCGGTAATAATTTTAATTTACCGAAAGTTTTACTTTCTGTTCTATAAATATTTCCGAAAAATTGATTTTCACATTATAGTTGATACTGAAATTATTTTATGAAATTACTAACTTGTCGGATTTTCGTAGAACTATAAAATTTTTTTTGTTACTTGTGAAAAAGTTTGTTTTCAATGATATATAAAAAAACTGGAAGTATATTTTGATAATATAAATGAATTATATTCTCAGCGATAAGAATTTTGGTATTGTGTATATAATATTGTATTACAATTTCCATTATATGAATTTATAAAATATCAAATAAAATGAGGAATAGTATATTATTATGAAGTTATTCATTCATTTTATATTTTATTTTACAATATATAACATGTTGAAAATATTCAGAATGCTTATTTAACGATGCTGGTATCAAAATATTATTTTTTAAAAAGATTTTAGAAATTCGTTCCTTATGCAAATAACATGTAGACAATTTATTGATATGTTTTCCTTATATAATGGCTAGAAATGATCAAGAAAGACAGCAATTACTGTAAAATTGTTCATTAAGAAGGCATCCTACGCATGCAAAATTGATATTTATTTGAAAATTGATCGTACGATATGTTTTATCTAGATTTCGCAAAAAATAACCCGTGATAACTGGTTGTACCTCTTTATTTTTTAATGATGTGGCACCATAGCGCCACAGAATCGTTAAAAAAATTAGCAAACCCGCTGAAAAAAAAGTGTGCCGAAGTTTAAATGCAAACAAACGAAGTGAGAATAAAATTATGAGTACCATCAGGATTTAATTTCGCAACGGTGTTTATACAGTGATAATGTCTTGATCTGATTATGATCAGATTAGAGTGCGCTGTGTGGTCTGCTCGAGTCCTCGCGTCGAATCCCCGTTTCTTTTAATACACTATGAATGTCGGACTGTCAATATTTCTCCTCGAAACGTCTTAACATTTAATTAACGAAAATAACGAAAAAAAGGCCTCTCTCCTCGCTGGCTTTCAAAAGACTGTTTTTTTGGCAACCTATATAACGCCGACGGCGAATATTTATACTAGAAATATTTGAAACATCTTTTTATTTCATCGTTATTGACCTTCGGTATCGGAGCTATTTGTAGAAGATCTCCTATATGTAACGTTGTTCCAAGAAATTTTTTTTAAAGTCCCCACCGCGTCCTCGCGGTCATATACTCCTCGAGGCGAATATATAGTCGCAACCTTCAATTTCAGACGCCAAAGTTGTAATTAAAGGATAAATAATTTTTATGCAAATTCAACGCTCGACTGTATTTTCATGCGAATCGATTTGAGAGTGGCCGCTCCCCAAAAAGTCTGATTTTGAAATGAAACTTGGACGGCATAGAATATTTTTTCTTTTTCGGTTCACTTTGATGAGAGACTGTAAACATAGTTAAGGCAATTTATTGGGAGCGACCCGTAAGGTCCATTAATCATGTCGTTTTGTGTTGCAGATATGAGCGTGCAGTGTTTTCTCGTTGTGCAAAGTGGAGCTCTTCTTTTTGCCTCGCCAAAACTTGGATGACAATAAATATTCACAAGGAGCGAGTGTGGTGGTATCGGCAAGGTCGCCGCGCTGGTTCGGTGAGAATCAAAGCGTCCGAGGTGTCGTGAGTGGCCGACGAAACGGGACAAAGGAAGACCGACCGAGCTCAGGTAAGCTTGAATCATGTCCATCTAGATTTCTATCAACAGGTTTTTGTGTGAACCCGTGAAAAGCGGCGTAGGTCAAGTCCCAGCCAACCGAGCCGGTCATCTTCTATTAGCGAGCGATTAATTAGCATGATCGGCGCCATATTTTGTGCCCGAGAGGCTACTCGTTACGAAATTCTCCGGCGTTCGAAAATAAATTAATTAAACATCAATACCGGCTCGCACATATAATCCCCGCACGATATTGTGTTGACAGGATTACGCGCTCGGCTTTTATTAATCGCGTACATCTCATTCCGGCAGATTTCTAATCTGTTTACGCGCGCCCTAATGTCTTTACATGTTACTCGGGCGTTGATTATTTCATGTAATGGGGTAATTAATACGTCACTCGGGCCGTGCCGCACGTATCCGTAACGGCTGTCACTTTTCGGCCGCGTTATTGTCACGCTTTTATCAGCCGTGTGAAACGCTTCGTGAACTGAATCTCGAAAATGGGATCGCGCTGCCCCAGAATCGCGATATGAGATTACATTCAACCCGCTGCCATTATCTATTTTAAATAAAATATATCTATATTGAAAAAGAGTGTTTATTTGATGGAATTGATCAATTTTATAAAATTGGGGAAGGGGGGGGGGTTCTTGGGAAGTCTTTGGGTTCATTTTATTAGAGCCCTTAATGAGCAATTCGTTTTTATTAGAAAGGCAAATTGCCTTCAACTAAATTGTTGCATTTTTTTTGGACTGTTGAATACAAATGTCTGAAAATTCATTGCAAAAGTCGCGGGAATTTTATCACTTTCTGTGTTTTTGATCCACCCTATTGGATTTGCCAGTTTGCATTTCATTATTTAGATCCTGAAATCTAATTCAGCAAACCTGACAACGTAATATAGGCCTATTCAAGTATATGAAATAGCACATGAACTTCGCCCTTTGTAAAATAGTTGAACTAATTGTAATGTTGTTATTACAATTATTGTATTATTAATAAATTATTGTGAACGAAATAAATTTATTATAATAAAATATTGTACAGCAGATTTTGCGAAATAATTTTGTACTTTATCTACTTATCAATATATGAAAAGCATGTTTTAGTTATAAAGTTGATAAATTGGATTAATTTTGCTGTAACTACACTCAAGTTTTGAAAGCATTCAAAATTCAGATGTAAAAATCAACGAAAAAACATGCATTCTCAGATCGTCGATATTTATATGAAATGTTTCAAAAGTTATTTTATTTTATAAAATGAAACTATGAGAAATTATAAAATTTTCAAGAAATGATCGATGATTAGTCTCATTTTTTAGAGTGCTTTATTAGTTATTTATACTTATATGTTATGATTTTTCATCAGGGCGAGTCGTAGCTCTTCTCGCTACGTTTTGCTAAGTTTGAGAAAATGTTGACTTCTATTAAACAATTGAAATTCTGCACTATAATCATTTCCATACAAAATCTGCAACAAATCTCAGTGACTTACCTTGAAATTCATAATTTCCCTTAAATTTTCATATTACACATATTCATATTACATATTCCTAGAACATGCGCAGGTATAATTTGACTCAGATTTAATCAAAATATTCAGGAGATTCAAGAATCAACATTCAAATTCAAGATTCAACAAATGTTTCCCATTCATATGTTTTCATATTCACAATAATAATATTTCCTAATCACTTTTCCACATGGATTTATTTAAAATCAACAAATTTCTCATTCGGGTGAATGCAAAAGTAGTTTATGGACTAATTAAAACAGGTTTTGCATTGAAACAACTCAAAACACTCATTTGCTTCGAGATTCATATTTCATTTAAATTTATTTATTTACCTCAGAAATTGACTAGCTGGTATTAGAAATTCAATTTCAAACGCAATTATAGCATCGAATAATTTGAGACTCATGTTAATAACCAAAAGTGTTTGGGTGAAAAGGATGTTCTTAGATCCATCAGTAGATCCACTTTTGGAGTGCGGGTTTCAATTACCGATAAATAACACATCCACATGGGGTTTTACAAGTTTTGTTACGTCCGTGAAATTGGTACCTTTTGTGTTGTAATTAACTCATCTGGGTTCACCTCTCTCGCGGATATATAGTTTGCATCACACGCGTGCCCGCGGGTCCGATCTTATCATGCTGTCCGTGTGCAAATCGATGGATGATTGATTTCATTTTTGCGCGTGTCGATACGCGGCCGACACGTGTTAATTATAATCGCGTTCAATTGGAGCGATGATTAATGGACGGCTTAGGCGCATAAATCAGACGCCCTTAGCGCGTTGCATTCGTCGCAATCACGCTTAATCAAGCCGATACGCTTTTTGCGGGTGGCATCATAAAAAAGGCATGAGACCTCTGTAGCGTTGCGACTGTTTCATTTACAAGTTCGTCCTGTAATCGATCGTCGCATGGGATTCGAGTGCATTACCCTCCAACTCGTCTGGATCTTCAATAATTCTGCGTTGATAGCTCTGCGCGGGATCACGCAAGCCCCATGGGCAGGTGTTGCTAACTCCTATACTCATCCAATCCAATATGACAAACCTAACTCCGTTCAAGTCCCATCTCATTTCTCGCTTTACGCTCTACTCTTATTATCCTCCTAGCATTGATTATTTTCGCTTCTTTTTTTCTCATCGTAATGACGCGAATCTTGTTTTTATTTTTTCAACTTATTGCAAAACCATAATTCTTGTTTCGAGAAAAAGAAATCTTATTGAGAAGATTGATCTAAACTGTGAGATATGTTCACGCAACACGGTCAAATTTACTTCGAAACTTTCAAAATTTACGGAATTGCAAGCAGGGATTACCGCGCGTGAGCCTTTGAGCTCTCAAATATCCCAGATACTTGAAATATTTTTGTATCGATAGTAATCTTTCAGTTGGAAACCACCTTCAAAATGTGTGCATAAATTACGCGATACGCGCAAACGCGTCTGTGTACGTTAATTATTGCTCAACAATCTTTATTCCGATGCTTAAAATGGATTTCAACATTTTGCGTTCTTTTTTTTCGTTATAAGCCTCTTTGGTTGAAATAAAAAAATAACTGAAGTTAAAAAGCATAAATTGAGTGAAAACCATGAACTATTCAGAAAGTGCAAAATAAAACCGACCGCACATGCCAAAAAGCCGATTATAGTTAGAAATATGATAATAATTTTATTTTGCGAATGGAAAGTGGCATGGGAACATAAAATAATGTTCAAACAAGTGATCGGTCGAATGTTGTGAGAAATTTTTTTATTCTGCAATTACGACATATAGTCTGAGTAAACTCTGGAACAACGAAAAAACTCGACGGAGTTAAATTAACTAATCTAAACTGATAAAGTTTTTTTTGTTGTAGTTGATTGCGAGTTTAGTAACTAATATAAAATAGGGACTTGTGTTTAGAGACTTTAAAAATTTTTTCAAACAAGTACACATATTTATTTTGTTTATCTATGTATAGATGATGTTTTGTTACGTAGTCGTTTATTTATAAACTAAAAAATTTCAACATAAAAATCTAAGGAGCAACCGTATCCTGGACGCATTTGAAAAAAATTTATATTTTTGTTTGTCTCCTCAAACGAAACTTTTTAGATTCTTATCAGTCTACATTGAAAGTGTATGAAAAATAAAATGTTCTTTCAAAAGTCTTGAACGACTGTAAAAATAAAGAATTTATCTAGTTGACGTTCGTGGGCATTTCTATAACAAGATAAAACATATTCCAATTGGAAAATTATAACTAATCTATTGAGTAGCGTAGGACGTTCTTGATTGATTAATTATTTGATTTTTTGGTTTACTGAAATCATTTTTTTGAAAACAAAAGAGGTATTTAATAAAAAAATGTTATCATCTCTTTTTCTAGGATTCGGAAAAAATCGTAATGAATACTTGGTTCCACGAATTCTAATCAAAAAGTTTGTTTTATTTTTTTTGTTATTTATTATTTCCTTTCAAAGTTTTCTATAGATTTTTCTAATTAAAATTGAAGCGTCGGATTCTATAACCGGACTTGCGCTCGAACAGCCTATTTTTCAAATTAAAAAAGTATCGAGAAAATTTTTAACTTCAGTGTACTTTAAGTAGCCAAATTGTTCGTAATGATCTAAA
>JAAMPD010001484.1:0-23841 GCA_025266255.1 Trissolcus basalis | reverse complement strand
AAAAACAACTTTTTATTCTTTTAGTTTATTTCTTCAACGAGAGTTTTTTTTTTTGTTTTTGTTTCTTCACTTGTTTTGACTTATTCGAGGAGACAAAGATAATGAAACAAAAAAGATTATTTATTGATTATTATTTATTATCGTTCATTTATATTCATTGTAACATTTCTGACAATGTTTTGTCATGAGCAAAAATTGTTCTGCTAAGAACAAATAATTTAAAATAAAATTCTGCCCCCATCAATATAGAATGAACCAATTTTTGATAATTCAAGTGGATTTTTTGAAAAAGAGGTTAAAAATTTGTTTTTAAATTACTGGTTGATAACATATACATTGTTGAATGAAATTAAACTCAACAGTGAATTTAGCGACAAAAATGAATATATCATATCAGAATGATTTCATGGAAAGAAAAATCAACTGATTTTATGATGAAAGGCAGTTAGGGAATATTACGGTTATTAATTCAAGGTCAAAATAGATAAAATGATGGTATTATTCGTTGAAAGAAAGCCAAGGGACTTTTTCTCAAGTGTCATAGGATTATCCTATGACTGTCGACGAATAAACATTCAACAATCTGTGAAATAATTCAAATTATGACTCAAACGCTGACTGTCACAGAATTATCCTATGACACTCGAGGAATCGTCAGTCAATTTTAACTTTTTATACGAAAACATCATTTAAGGAATAATCTGTTCATTTTTGTGTGATAATAACATCATTTTTATCGTTTTCTTCCCGTATTAAAAGTTAGCCTCAAAAACGGTAAAACTTTAACCCAAAAAAATCGGTTGATTTTTCTTTCCGTGAATTGGAAAGTAGAATGAATACATTGATAAATGTTGTATAACTTGATGATTGAAAAATATGAAAAAAGTGTGATTATTATTAAGTGAAATAAGATGTTGAATCTTTACAACAACAAACCGTATAAGTTTAAAATGTAGCAGCTTTTTTTTAACGGTGTTGTAACGTCATAAAAATTTACATTCTTATGAATAATTTGCAAAGTAACCCTTGCGGTATAAATTTATAATTATTTCAAGGTTCACTTTTCTTAAGGCGGTATCGTATTTTTTCCGCGTAGATCAATTTCATCATAAAAAGTCGCGCTTTTAATGGCGTTGAGGCTTTATGAAAAATTGAGATACGCGACCGGAAAATGCATTGAGATTTATGTAAAAACGTAGATCTCATAAACAACGCACTGTATTTAATCATTTCTTCAATGCTTTATCATTTCACAATTTTCAATACTACATTCCTAAACATTTGTTAATTTAATTAGCAATTTGATTTGATTTGAACTAATTTCGGAATTAAATGTTAAAATGTTATTACTTTTTATTGTAAACATAAATTTGAATGTGACAGTTAATATCAATAAAAAGTGAAATATTTTACTTATTCAACAAATTCAAACGTCTTACAATTTTATATAATTTAAATATGTGATGATTTTAATACGTTCAATTTCTAAATAATATTTTCATCTTTTTTGAATCTAAAATTTAATTCCTCAAAAGTTTTTTCGCACATAATTATTTTTAATGATTAAAATACTATTTAAAAACCCTTGTCTCGTTAATATCTTATATGCTTTCAATAAGTACATAATGATGTAAATCAATAATCAAATTTATGCATTTCCTATGATATGTTATCAGTTTAAGTAAAATAAATTGAAAATGATGAAACAAAAATGTATGAACCCAACACTGGTTTTTGCAGGGGTGTACTATTCTTTTAATGATAAAATGTGCTTTTAACGCGGAGATAACAATTTACCACCGCGCTGGCGATAAATTTAACACATCTTATATCGACGGTGTTAACATTGATAACTAGAGTCAAAATGCGTTCTATTATCAATTTAAGTGTTAAACAACAATTGAATGTTGTTGAGATAAATTAAGACTGACGTTGAAACGTATTTTGTTTTCACCAGAATGTTATATCCGCGACAGTGTAAATGTATATACCAGTGTTGTTAAATTTATCCCCGCGGTTTTAAACTAAACTTGTATCTCGACGGTGTTAAATTTAATTCTTTTTATTTAATTTAATTTTAGAGAATAACACCCGGTGAGAATTGGTTATTGGTAAATGTTTGACAATTAAATTAAATCCTGAAATTCAAGATTTTAATGAGATTAAAAAAGACAAAATGTTTTGTTTTTGTTTATATATATTTCGAATAGATATTTCGAAGAAAAGATGGTGAAATGGAACGCACTGAATAAGAAAAATTGACATTGTTTTCTCTTTGTGTACAAAAGAAATAACCATAAAATATCTAAATGATTAAATAAAAATTGTGTTTCGTAAAATAATCATAATAACATCAATGATACTCTTGTACATGAGTTGTTTTTGTATTTTAATTTGAAAATTGATAAAGAAAGTTTTTACCGATGAAAACAATTTATTGAGTTGAAAAATAGGATGATTTTATGAATCATCTTAAATTTATGATTAATTATTTCATCGGCATCCTAGCGACATTTTAAACGAATTCCTGAAAGTTTGGGATATATTTGGTGGCAGGTTAAAAACTAAAACTTAGGCAAAAAACTGATGGGATATAATGTGGCCTGAAAAAAGAGTGAAAATTAAAAATCGAACGACATAACATTTGAAAAACTAATATCTACTTAGGCTCAAACATTCGCCGAAAGGATCAACTGGGCTTTTTTTTATTAAATGCTTTTATTTGTTCTTTATTTAAGGACTAAGAACGGCATTTCCATTATGAGACTGTAGTAATTAAAAATTTTGAAACAGAAATCGTCGTTGACAACAAACTGATCGCATTTTTTGTCACAGAATCTAATTAAGATATCGATCGGGCAGAAATGAATTCTTATCGGGCTAAGAGTGGCTGCGAAGTTTGGCGATAACCAGAAGAACAGTGAAATTTTAATTAAAAACCAAACTTTCCAATTTTTGATTCGAGATAAATAAAGTTGAATGGAAAATAGTTTTCTCTTGTTAAATTGAATAAAACCATTGATAGAAAAGCCGTGGAATAAAACAAGTTAACATTTTGTCATTTCAACATTAATTTTATAAACTGTAGAGAGCAAAAATTAAAGTTTGAATGAAAACATAATGAAAAATAACCAAACAAAAAATCAATCAATAATTAAAGAATAAGCAACAAATTGAAAAATAATTTTTCAAGGTCAAAGACATGAATGAATATTCTCTCTTTGATTCTTATAGGCATTAAGTAATTTTTTTACATAAAAAATAACAGTGAGAAGTTGAATTTAGAATCAACAATTTAAATTCACATTAAGAAACAAAAATGATTTATGATAACAGTGCGAAATGAAAAAATGTAACAACAATTTTTTTGAATGAAATTATGCTTACAACATATAAAGGATCATATTTGTTTCAAGAAGACAAATAAATGAATATAAATTAGTGGACATAGCCATACGTAATCGTATCTATGAGCGTTTATCAAAGACCATGTGACAAATCAGAAAGCACCGGGAATTAGTCATTGATTTCCCACATTAACCCACTAGGGGCGGCCCTCCTGCCATGGGAAACTATCCCGCGAGATAACACTGCACACAGATTATCACATCCTAACATCAGGATTTGCTGCAAAATAAAAACGCTTGCCGAGGCTCATATTTTAGGCGTTTGTTTACAACGCGCGACTCAAGGTCAAAACCGTTACAAAAGTTGTATAGCGCTGTCCGTATGATCCTGTCCTGCGATCTCCCGGTTTCCAAACGAACTATATATATATCTCTCTTTTTTGATTGTTTCTTTTTCAGCAAAGGATTATTGCGCATACTGAAATCATAGAAAAGCCAATTACAATTCACGTCCATCTCATCTTTATACTTTCGATAATTATTTTATTGTGTATAAAACAATCATAACGAAGCCGTGCCTTTATGATCCATAAGCAGCTGTTCTGAATTGTTTCATTGTTTTTAATGAACGATCAAACATTTGGAATGTAACCTTGAAAATACAGAGGTAAAAGTGATTTCGCATATAAAATACAAAAGATTACACATAGAGAAAAGAGATGTGTGACAATTGGATTAGTAAATAAATGAAGTCAAAATGATGCTACTTGACGTAAGGAAAGGGATCCGATGACAGCAACAAAGAGGAGTGCACGACCGAACTTGAAACTGATGAAAGGTGTGATGATAAAAAAAGAGAAAAAAAAAAAAAAAAAGAAATAGAAGGAAGAAGTAGAACAATACTCATAACTAGCCGACTTTGGAGTGGTGTATGTGTTAAATAGTTGGTGCAAAGATCAAAACTAGTGATGGGATGCTGTTAGAGATGGGCGAGGACGGGTACATCATAGTAGAAGGGTGTGAGAGCCCAGTCGATCCGTCGACCTAACCTGATCATCCTAACCTACAAGCGGCGGTGCGCGAAATTGTATTTGAAACAGCACGGGGTACGCAAAACGACAACGAGACGAACAAGGAGGAGGAGAAGGAGCAAGAGCTAGAGCAAGAGGAGAAGGAGAAGGAGAAGAGAAAAGTAACGTGAAAAGAGAAAAAAATAGATTTTGCGACGAGGTGTCTCTATTGCAAAAAATGAGAGCGCGGGCTGTGTCGCGTTGTGCGTTTCCCGGCATTTTCGATTAATCGGTTGAGTTTGGCAGAATCTGTCGCAATAAAGGCAAGCCTTTGTACTCACTTGGCACAAGGCAGCGGCTTGGGTGCTGTCACTGGCCCAAATTGCGGATAAACCGTCGGGGTCCGGGCACGCGGAACAACGACGCACAGTCCAAACCGTCCGCTCGGAATAACTCGCCGCTTGTTTATCTCTATCTCTATCGCGTTCTCTTTCTAGCGCTCTCTGTCGGTCAACGTTTGGCTTTCTGTCTAAACGTCATCTCTTTTGCACTCGGCACTTTTGCCGGGCTATCTCTGTTCTGCCTCTTTCGGCGAGTTTGCCTGCGCCCCACCACAATGACGTATCGGTGGCGGTGGCGGTGGCGGCGGCGGCGGCGGTAGCGGCGGCGACGACGACGTTTTGTTTCGCGAGGGCAGCCAAAATGGCGTTGTTGCACGTCCGATCAGGTGGAAAATACCGGGACGGTCGGTTATACGCGCGGACTAGGACCGAGGCGTACTAACAGGGTCCGACCCCCAAGTGCTTTGACGTTTAAGAACCGCGCGGACGCGACCAGGCGACGCAGGGGTAGGGAGGGGTAGGGCGAACAACCGATGAGCGAGAGGGCGCAACCGGCGGGGCAGAGGGCGCTGCGGGGACCATAAGACTCGGCTCGAGTCGGCCAGCCTTCGCCGTCCATCGGCTTTGTCTCATCTCTACTTCGAGACGAAGAATTTACGAAAATCAATATATTGTTGCGCGCCGAGCACAAATTATTATCACCCCTGCTGTCTTTGTCGGCACTTTCAACTGGACCACCTCTAACACATTTTTCGCGCGCTTTTCCAATCTCACTCACATTTTTTAACTCGCACGCGACCACATTCTAACGCTCAATTCCTAAGATTTCAAAATTATTATTGCCAGGACCAGGACTCGTGCCGATTAGTTCCAATATCAGCAGCTGCAATCATAATCTTCATTCGACATTCTCTTCTCTTAAAATAATACCTACACATTTACCATCTCTCCCTCTTCTTCCCAAAACATCAGTTTTGCAAACTATACCTCTTGATAATATACACCAATAGTAGAGAGATAAACACACATATGTTTAACATAATAAAGATGAAAACAAATCTAATGTTCAATTTCAACTACTTTTTCTTTCATTCGAATCAAATACAATATTTCTGAACAAAATATTACGTTACGTCTCAATGTTCAAATATTTTTTCCTTCAATGTTTGAACAAAACGATATATGTAAATAATTGTGTTTACGATAACAACGACATTAGCAGTAACAACATCGACTGTCGTTATAAACACAAAATGAAAAGCCTTTTTATACTCCACATGAATGAATATTTATCTATTCCAAATATCCAATCAGAAGGATGTTATACGTAGAATTTATAATTTCACAAGTGTATCACTTCTAATTTAAAACTTTGCACAACTCGTTTTAAAATTGCAGTTGCCAACTAGCAATACCGAAATTGAACTTTTTAATAAGAAACATCGCTTCATCTTTTTTTTCTTTTCTTTTCAATTTTTCCCGCGCCCCAAGATTGTAAATTAAATCTTGCAATTCTCATTTCAAAACTTTTCGAATTGAAAATAAGCAACGTTTGAAATGATAATTCAAACCAGCAAGGTTATCGATTTTGATGCAATCTTATGTAAAAAATATGCATTTTTCATTTAAATTATTTAATACAATAAAGCAACTCGAAATTCTGTTGCAAAAATATTTTTTTTACTCGTATCATATTTTCTATATAAATGTAAATTCGATGTTATTCAATATTAATATTTTTTATACATTTTGTATACGTTATTTTGGAATTGAAAAAAAAAATGGTTTCGTGTTGGAGCTCGTTTGAAAATAAATAAATGACATCTCATATTCTTGCATTTCACAATTAGTATTTAAGTAAAAACAAATTTCAAATAAACATGAAACAAATAAAAATGTTGAAATAAAAAAGGTTAACTAAAAATTGAATATATTAATATATAAATTGGATGAATACGTTTGAAATGCAAATGGAAAATATTTGGGGTTTGCAATTGCTATTAAAAATGATAATACTCTGACGTTTAAAATGGTGCGCGCGCGCGACGCACAATTAGGCATTATTTTAATTTTAAATGTTTGTAACAATTCAAACAATGCTTCACGCAACGGGGTTTAACCGTAAATTTGCCTTGCAAATTGTTTGGAAGAAATGTATTATGAATGAACAGTTTTTGTTTCATGGCAAAAAGTTAGTAAATAATGAAAAGCGTATAAAAAAAATTGAATGCAAATTGTTCGCGAAAGGACAAGAGAGAGAAGAAACAAGGAACAGCGGACTATTATCAGAGAATGTTAATAGCCTCCAAAATAACTCTTTTTTAAGTGAATACATTGGAAAATATATTTCATTACGTCACTTGATAGAATAATATATACCTAATTCTCATCAATTCGTATCTACTTTTGGAAAAATTGGATAAACATCATTTGTTATAGTAATTCTGTTTATAAAATCTCATAGTCGGATGTAGCAACATATTTTTATCTGAACAATCAATTTCAAGTCGCAACGTAGACTAATTTTACCTTGCGGTATAACTTTTTATGAATTTTTTCATGATACCCGTCTCGGTATGAAAATTTTATTTTGCACCAGCCAATAAGAAAAGCTGAAAATAATTCCAACTGAAAATGTCACGTTCGACTTTAATTGAATTTCATCAACAATAGATGACACTCAGCTTCGAAGAAAAGAAAGGTGCGAAAAAATGAAATTGACTGAAAAAATCGAACAACAAAAAAGAATCCTTGATTGGCAAGAAATTTAAATTTTCGTAGTGTACATTGCAATGACGTAACCACCTTCAAATTATAGTTGGTGCACTTTCACGAAAACGGAGGCACAAAAAGTTGTCTGCGGAGAAAATCGATAAGCTGGATCAACCATGCGCATAGTTCAAATTTCGAAATTTCATTCCTCCCACCTCGAGCTAGATTCTGCCGGATGCATTCTTTAAGAAAAAAAGTACACAAATATATGGCAAAAACTCTTCAAAGTGTTCCAACAATCAAACCGTTTTTCTTTTTACTTTATAAAACTTTATTATTTTAATTTTTCAATTACCTTCAGTGGTATATATAAAAAAAAAATATACCTATTGTCAACAATCTATGTCATAACGCTAAAAATAAAGTCAAATTTTTTTATTCGTCCCATGTGATGTGGTACAAGTCAATATCCATTAATATCTATTAATTCATTTCTTAAGTTCAATGAAATAACATTAATAACACTGTTTTTTTTTTTCTAAGCTCAGTCTATGCCAATAATTAACTGTCCTCGATTTGTGTTCCTCTTATATGCTCGAAAATATTCAAACACATCCTTGCATGACTTGCTTGTATTAAAATATTACCAATTTCAAATAATTGAATACAAAATTTACTTGAATCTTCAAATTTGCCAATTTGTTTATTTATGACTTTTGAAATTAATGAAAAATATACTTATTGCTGAAAAATTGCCATTATTTTTGCAGTTGAGGATTAATCGCATACATCTATTTATATTATTTTATTTATTTTTATAACTCACAAAAAAAATTGTTTTTTTCAACATTTGATTTAAACCTCGATTTGAACAGTATACGATTTTAATCAAGAATAACATTCCACAAATAATACGCACGTTTTTGAAAATTGAAACATTTTTTCAACATATAGAAACAAGCATACATAATCAAATTATTCCGGCGCATTTTTATCCGAATATTGTTCTCTTTTATTAAATATAATAATTTTTAAAATGAATTAAAAAACGAAAAATTGATTGAGTTTAAACATTGTTCTTAACATTGTTACAATAAATGAAAAAAAGTTGTTTGTAATAATTATTTTATCATGTAATTTGATATTGATATTTCATTTTTTATCGAATTATAATCAAATTGCGAGTTGAAATTGACATACCTATCTTGCGTTCACGAATGTTGTTATTTTATTGTTTATTTATTGCGTCCATTTTATAATGACATCAATATTCATTTATAATAAAAACGAAAATATGCTTCATCAAACTGGTTTGTCGAATCAAATCAATTTCATACGAAATTAAGTTGAGATTAAAAAGGTTTTTTGCAAAGTCCAAGTTTCCTGCTTTTAATTATGAATGAGAGAAATATGGACGCGCGTTACAATTAGACAAGAAAATTACTTTATATTCAATTACGGGATTAAAATTTCATATGAATAATTTAATTTAATTCAAATATTTCATTTCAATAATTGATACTCAATTTTTGCCACATTCATGTGGAATAGTCAAATTTTTCGTGATGGACATCACGTGATTGGCTGTCCCTATACTTCTACCTATTCCTCATTATTTTTACATTTTTTCTTCATTTCAGCATCATGTCATTCTCTTAATAATAAACTTTGAACAAGCATTGTAATAATAAGAATAATTAATTGATTCTTTAACAAAGTTGCCACTTATTTCCCCTTCCACAACTTTTTCCATCGCCTCTGTATTGATGGACAAAAACCGTCTCGTTAATTATAAAAGGACATAATAAAGAAGCTGGAAATAATAAAGAAACTTTTTGCAACAGTTTTAATCGCGCATGCACTCATGCACCCCACGATGCCAATCATTAGTTTGCAAAATTGGCGGGAGAATAACAAAGTGACAGCAAAAAACAAAAAGTCTGACCCGTCGTTGTAAACAAGCAAAGTTTGTCGCAAAAAATGACTTTGTGAAAAACCTGACAAGACGACCCTTATTTGCGAGTGATCATTTTTTTTGTTTGTTTACTTTGTTTGTTTTTTTGTTGTTTTTTTTTTTTTTTTGGTTCGGTTTGTCCCATCTATCCCATTTTTCACTTATTTCCATGCTTTTCGCAACAATTATAAGACAACCAACACCCAAATTGTAACTGAAAAAATGATGTTAAAACTGGTATATATATATGTATGTATCTTGTGATCCTTATTGCAGTCAAAATCCTAGTTACAGCTCAAAACTTGCAGCACCTATAAAACGGTTCTTTATCGCGTCCAAGAAAAAGGAAAGATTTGTTGTTCATATTAAATTATAGTCTAAGAGTATGAAAATTTTGTAGGTCATAGAATTCGACCGTTAAGAAAGTTTGATTATTTTGCTTCCTATTTATTTATTAGTGAATATACAAAAAATGCAGAGACTTTTATCTAAAGAAACTTGTGTACCATCATTGACGCAAATATTATTATTCTGTCACTGTTATTGTCTCAGATAAACAATAGGGATCGTCATCTATATATACAGAAGTATTATCAACTGAGAACCGTTTATCTCTTGGAAACTCTGCTGGACGACTCGCGATGATCAATAAAATTCATCAATTTTTTTTTTTAAATTTAATTCCGAACTCCTCAGGATGTCTCACCCCCCCCCCTCGCCCTCCTCTCTCACCCTTCATATCTCCACCTCACTTTTTTCCATTTCCGTCAAACTCACTGCACTCGATTCCTCGGAAATCCAATTCCAAAAGACCACACCCAATACCGAACCCAGGCAACTCCCACTCCCGGCCCGTTTCCCACCCAAAAAACCCCTGGAAACCATCTGGGACCGAAACCTCTCGGAAGCTCGATTCAAAAATGTAAACATAGAAGGGCTCAGCAGTTGGTAGCCCTTGGAAACAGTTTGTAACCATGTAAGTTGAAAGGGCGGGAGATCGAGAAACATCATGGGTACCAACCAACCTAACGGAATGACAAAGACCAAAGTAATTGAAAAAAAAAAAAAAGTATTTATATAAGTATATGTAATAAATGAAAAGATGAAAGATGATGGCGAATAGAAGGAAGGAGAAGAGGGGCACAACAAGATGAACAGAATGAAAGGAGCAAGTTAACATTGCGTGAATGTGATGCAGGCAAGGAGACGCTGGTCCGGTCGATCTACTGGTGGAGCCGCTGCATGCGCAAGTCTAACGATCAATAGGGGGCGGGCGCGGTATAAACAAACCCACGCGCTGGCGCCTGCTAATTGTCACAGTCCCGGATATTTCTAATCTGTTGGAGCCTCTTCTTCAAAGCAAAACTAGACAATAAAGAGGAGACGAAAGGGTTGACCTAATTCTGTTAAACCAGCTAACAAGCTGAACAAGTCAGGGTTAGCTGGAAGAAAATAAGGGTGGGGAGGGGTGTTGGTAGAGAGAGTGCGAGATGATGATGAAAAATAGAGCAAAACCAATGACAAATACGATAAGACATTAATGGAAACAGCTAAAGATCGAGGCTCATGAATTTGAAGGGAAATGGGGACAAACTGAGAGTGCTCGATTGAGGGTGTGGATGGTGCGCCTGCGAATCGCAACTAAAACTGGGCCAAATCGGTTGTCTCCAGTTGATGCGATCGGGCTAAAAGACTTCCGAGCTAGTAATATTCAAGGACACGCTGATGACAAACAAGCGGGTTGGATTCAGGGACACGACGGTTACCTGCTCGCAGTCTTCGGGATCGCAGGCACGTTGGTGCGCGGCCGATGCGCCGACGCCACCGTCGCAACCAGCGCAAAAATTAACCGCGTGATGGCGCGCCAAACGACCGTGCGCACTATCTTTAGCAGTAATGCCTTGTACACCTTTTTGAATCAACCTAACAAATTAACAAAAAATATGCTTCAAATAATATTCTTATCAGACCCAAAATCTATATCTATAATCAAATGAATCAAGCAAATATTCAATTCAAATAATATTTTATTTGTTTAAATATTGACATTAACATGACATCATATGAAAATAATAATAATAATAATAATAATAAATGAATTTGTCAAAATAAGTAGTTGAGTTGAACTGCCTTCGTAACAGTAGAAAAACAGTGGAAAAGCCTCCTGGACATGATTCAGCGCACGATGTTGGGTTAGGTTAGGGTCTGAAACAAGCAACACGTGTCGTGTTATAACAGACCCGGCGAGCTACGTGATTTACTTGCTTTTATCTGCTGGTTTGCCGTCGTGCGTCATTCTCTACTCATTTTAATAATTTAACATAATTTCATCTGAAACTACTAAAATTGTTTTGTTATGTTAAAAAAAGTATACAAAATTGTCAAGCATAAATTTTATGTTGAACACATGATGATTGTTCCATAAATTCGATGACGATCCTATCGAAGAAAAGGACATACCCTGTGATTTTAAAATTGAGATGTCTTTATCTTCCGTAGGACCATCGAATATTGATCATGAACAAAACGTTATTACTCAAGAAAAATAAAGTCAATATAATATTTGCGTTAGAAAAATTATTAATAAAACAGAAAACAAACAAATAATGTACTTGTAACAATGGTCATTTAATAAATAAATAAAGAAAAAAAAAGACTACTATTTGACTTTATCTAGAAGAAAAATCTTGAGCAAATTAACAAAGTGTGAATCAAAAACGCATAACCATTTCAAAATGTTCGTGATCAGCCTTCTAATTAAAGTCAATTTTGTAAGGAGAAAAATGTCGGTTGTTTACACGGCACTATCTGGAAAAATATCATAATTATCATAATAAGCTTGAGCAACCTACTGATTAGATTTTTTTTTTTGCTTTCCGAATGAAATTAAATAAATCATTTTCGTTCCAAAGGATGTGCACACGGAAACAAAATTCATGATTCAAACTTGAGAGTTCCGTCAATCAATTTTTATATTTGGAGTGAAAGCATAAAATTTAATATTTTATTTCTTAAATGTGAAGATAATTTTTTTAAGAATGTCACGACAAACCGCGACGCGTCGGACCGAGCGTGGATGCGCGTCGCCGGATGCGTATTTTATCGTCGCAACGTAGTTGTTGCAGACGAAAACGCACCTTTAAGAATGATGATTTTAATTTTAATGAATGTAGTACAAACAAAAATTTACAGTTCATTCACTCAACACTTATATGGAATAATCTTTTGAGTCTTGAAGAATCTTATTTCCACTGAGTTCCAACTAACGAAACAATAAGCAGTTTTCTCTCTTACTTTGAATGCATAATTTTAATTCAAAAAGAGCAAAATCTTGAATTTAACTCATTTTAACTTTAAAAAATCATTCTTTCATTCTGTAACTTGTGAGATAATAGTATGAATTTTTTTCCGTGACAATGTTGATAAAAATATCCATTTTTTCTTGGTTATTTTCATTATTAAAATGATAATAATTTCTGATGATGATTGTATTGTTTTTGTACCAAGTAACTTTCACTACCACAAAAAATTGAACTTACCTTTTTGTAATGTCAATGTCATCAATGTTAAATTCAAAATATGAACAGCATGTTGAAAAGAATAATATAAACAAAACTGTTTTAAAAACATAATTTTGGCATGGACAATCTTGAAAAATAAGTAATAAATAAGGTTGAAAAAAAAAAAAAAGAATCAGATTTACTTACTTGAATGTTGAACTTGAATAAAAACTAAAACAAAATAAAAAAGTAATGTGAATGTGCAAAATTGCAACTGTTGATTCGTTGGATTTGAATATTGTTTACGTTAGGAACGACGTTGCGCGTAAGACAGAGAGAAAGTGTGACATGTAGAAAAAGAGGACTAAATAAATTCTAACCTCAGAACGGATCTGTCAAGTGCGGTCAAGAGTAGCTGTGACTGCGATAGTCACGGCATCAACTGACGTGCCACGATGGTGAGTAACACTCAAAATAACGCTATGCTAACGACAATATAATAATGTTATTCGTCAACTCTTCGTAAGATTCTTGAACGTTGACAGCGCGGCAATTTGCAAATTCACACTTTAACCTCAAATCTAATTTTTTGCAGGACATCGGTGCCTTTTCAGGAGACGACTTTGACGCAAAACAATGGATCAACCGGACATTCCAATCGGAAGAGGCGCGTCAAAACAAAGACGTAAGTTTATTTCTATATTACACTGAACTGAAACCGCGACATTTCGTGGATTGTTCGCATTCCAACTAGTTCACAGGATGATACCAATTATTGCAAAGAATCAGAAGCTCAAAATTTGCGCGCTTTTTCAATTTCTAATTTTCTAATAGATATGAAGCAGGAAATAATGCAACAAATGTCAACTACATTCAATAATAGTTTTCAATTACCAAATAGGCTATATTGATGTTCATTTCTTTTGATATACAAATTTCAAACCGAAGGGGATTTATTTTTTAAATATTTGCATAAATTTTAGTTCAATGTTGATTAATTATCTGAATAAAAGAACAATTGACAATTGTATGATGTAAAAATCATATAATGTTTAATGAAAAAAACGTCTTATCTGAAATGATGATTGAACACTTATTTAAGGCGTTTGTTTCGTCGTTGGTGATGAAATTACAACTTTATGTTCAACAAGTAAATGGCACATTGGAGGAAACAAGTCAATCAGTTCTTTCAAGCATGCCGAGAGTGTTGAGAGATGCCCAACTTTTGCAACAAGAGGCACAATTGTTAATGGACAAAATGGCTGCTGTCAAACATGAAATTGCCAATGTGAGTATCGCGATATTAATTTGATATGAATTTTGCACGACATTAACAACAAGTTTTGAAAGTACACATTTTAAGGTATATATAAAACAGTGTTGGTTCGTTTTTAGGTAGAAAAAATAGCGCCATGTCAATATCAACATTGGAAAAATTGGACATGATTAAATCAGAGCTACAAGCTAAAAAACAAGGATTACATGAAGCTGATAATTGGACTGTTCTAGCTAATGAAGTTGAAGAGGTACACACACGTTTTCAAATGCAACCAATGAGAAACTAAAACTATTAAAAAATAGAACTGAATATAATCTGTGTTTGCTTATTGCTCAAGGTATTTGAGTCTGGGGATATCGAAGTTATAGCCAATAAACTGTGCAGCATGCAAAAATGTTTGTCTATGCTAGTCAACGTAGTCGATTATGAAGACAAGAAACTACAAATCGAAGGTTTGAAAAATCGATTGGAAGCTGTGGCAAGTCCAAAACTAGTTCAAGCTTTTTCATCTGGAAATCTAGGTATACTTTGCACATCAAAGGACATCAAAGGAATTGTGTGTTGTTATTTGTTTGATTTAAATCAATTGATCCGAATAAATGTAATTTCAGAGCAATCAAAACTGTATGTTTCGATTTTTGATAAAATGGACAGAATACCACAGTTGCTTAAGTACCATCACAATTGCCTCAAAGTTTCGCTGAGTCAAGAATGGCAAAAAGTCATAGAAATGAACCAGGATGAGAACGTCACCCAGTGGTTACATTCTTATTACGATAAACTGCTGTTTGCTTGGCATGAACAAGTAACTTTTCCCAAGTTGACATATTTGTCAGACATAATAAGAGAATTTAATAAAAAAAATTATAACTGTTACTTTGTTGATTTCAGGTAAAATGGTGTAGCAGCCTCTTTAAAACATTCTCAATAGAAACATTGGTAGACATATTCACAGATCTACTCAGAGGACTAGATCCTTCAATTCTCAGCTGTGTCGATTCAGCATTGAAACAATATCCCAGTGTCGTACACTTATCAATTTTGATGGACATCAAACAAATCACCAAACATTTTGCATTGAATCTTAATAACGCGATCGATTCAGCAGCTGGAGCCAAAGTGCATGAAAAAAAACTGCTTTCATTAGCACAGGCGATTTATATGCCGTATGTGCCTTTTGTTGCTAAATACGCAGTATACGAAACAGCGCAGTTGAATCAGCAACTCAATTTGCTGCAATTCAACAATGACGATTTCGGAGAGTCGATTAATTTATTATCGCTGAGCATTGCAAAGATTATGGTTTATGCGAATGAAGCAAACAAAAGATGCATCACTTTTACCGAAGGCTGTGCCTATCCAGGATTACTAAAAGCTTTAACCGTAAGAAAATTAATAAAACCAAATCAAGTTTCGATGCTAGCTAATTTATCTAACCATTATATTTTTCAGACATACTTCAATAATTACATTGAAAAATTTAAAGTCGAAATTTTGAAGATAGATAAACGAAAAGTGAAACATGAAGACTGGAACCTTTTTCAAATGTGCATGAACTTGATGAAAAACATAGGTGTGCACATTGAAATAAACATTTTTTAATGACACTTAACGTTGATTTGAAATGAATTTCATGTTTAAATTTGTTTATAGGCATTTTTTTAAATCAGATCGAGCAATTTGAGAAAACCTTGGTTCTGGATATTTCAGAAACTAACAACAAACTTCAGAGTCAAGCTGAACCGATTTTCAATCAATACAAAAAATTGTTATTAACTGCGTCAGGTCGAGCAGAATTGGATAATCTAGTGACATCTTTTCAAAAAGGTTCTTAAAAAAGTTGAAAATATTTTTATTTATCCATTTTAATAACTGAATCAATATTGTTGAAGAGTGTTAGAATTATTTCAATCTTTCATCCAAGACATGTTGATTTATCTTTGATAATATGGTTACGGTTTCAGAAGAGACAACGATTCTTGATCAAATCACCAAATCTATCCACAAACTGTGTTCAGATCTACACTCTAAAACTCATGACGTTATCTTCTCGCCAATTTTCACGCAACTTTTATTGATCCAAAAAGCACCTGCCTGGACATCAGACACCTTACCTAGAGGTGCAGATATGCCAGATTACAGTTATGCACCTCAGGAATACATCACCCAAGTTGGACAATACCTCATGACGTTGCCACAACATCTGGAACCATTTTCGCTGAAAGACCATCCAGATTTGGCAAGAGCATTGAAAGCAGCAGATCCTCAATACAGTCCAGGAGTAACAGACTTCACTGACGTCTTCCTTGAAATCATTGCTAAGAAAACTTGTCAGATGTTCCAGGATCACACACTTGGAATCAACGATCTCAAATTTTCAGCCTGCAAACAACTGGCTACTGACATTGGTTAGAAAATTATATATTCTAAAATAATTTATCGTCCAAAATAATCAACGACTTATTTTAATTGAACATAAATTGTTCTCAATCTAATCATGGCTTTATATAGCCTTTTGTTTTCTATGTTTTTCATGTATAATATTTATGACAAAATGATATATTTATTTATGACAAAAATAACTGTATAATATGTATAAGATATGTCTTTAAAATTGTAACTGCTTTCTCTTTTTAGATTATTTAGGAAATGTTTTAGAAGAGTTGGGTCTCGCATTGTCAGAAAACTTACAACAAATGTCCCAATTATTGCGCCTAGCACCAGAGGACTATCAAACTGGAAGTACTGGTTGCAACGCTCGAGTTGTTGCTGCAGTTCGTCAGATGCGAAACATTACATCTTCAGGATAGATGTATATAATTATTTGTGCAATATAATAATTAGAATAATAATAACAACAACAATTTTGACATCGCAAGTGACAGATACATCACTTGAAAAAATAATGACTTAATTTGAAATTTATGTAAAAGTCGTCAAATTTAAAAACCAACATTCTGTAAGGAACTCTTATTCCCTTCTAAAGAGATCATAATTTATTGAACTGAAGTATTACGTTAATTAATTTTTTTTTTTTTCATTAATTTATTTTATAACAAATAGTCTTCATGACAAATCAATCTATCAAATTTCTATAATACGAAATAAACTTTTCATTTGATGTACTAACTGAAGTCTGTCTCAAAATGTGACAAAATATGTGCCTTAACAAGAAAACTGTCCGATTCACAGTCTTATTCTCTTATCTGTGCAAAGTTAGTTTGAACTTCTGCTATCAAACTGAAATGATAGAAATATTCAATACATTTTACGAAATAAATTTCAGATAATAAAGTATTCAAATCTAAACAATTACCTTTTTATTGTTTGGTCACTCTCATCTTCCCGTTTTTTTGTCCTATTTATCCTCTCAAGTTGTTCAATTTTTCTTCGTAGACTTTCATCACTTTCTAATCTATTTTGTAGGATCAACCATAACGACAATTCATCAATCTATAGACAAAAACATTTGATAAATAAATAAAAATGAGAACTTGATTTTCATAAATTGAAATCTACTTTTCTTTATATGCTTACTTCTTTGTAGTTTAGAATCAACTTTTCCAAAATGCAGAAACAAAGTTCTTGCAATTGACCACCATCAAAAATCAGAGACAAAATTCTTTTTGTAACAAAAGGAAATCCGTTTCTTTTTACATACTCCAGCGGAAACCCTGTCTTGAATTGTCTTTGTAATGCTTTACTTAAACAACTCACGCTAGTATTAAAAATGATTGACATAAATATATAACTTGTTGAGTTTTCAAACGATGAGATTAATTCATGGAAAAATTTTTCCAGAGTACGAAGATCCTGAAAATTGAATAGCAAAAATTACAAAATAAACATCCATGAAAAAATTATCAATTGAATGGATGATTATATTTTTAAAGCTATTACATTAGTGTAGTGTAACAAATTGTCTTCTTTACTTTGAACCAGAGCAATCATAGACGCTACAAGAAGACGTGAAGCAGCGTCATCCTTCATGTCATCGTCTTTAAAAACGATTTGACAGTACCTAAGTAATACCAACACTGTGACTAGAGCATCGTTGAAAAAAACGATACCATTTGGTGCAATCAAACACTTGCAATGAAGCAAAATCATTTCATAACAAAGCTTGGGTGTAACTTTGTTAAGCGATGTCACAGTTCTACTGACTTCAAATATACTTTTCAATATAGCTGTAGGAAATTTAATAAACTTAGGATCCTGTGACTTCGACATTTGAGGAACTACGGTACTGAAAAACAATAAAATAAAATATGTAAATTCGATACAATTTTTAATTGATGAATTGAATTATTTTGTTTGTAAAATACCTTTGTGCCCAATCATATAAAGAAGACAACTGTCGTGATGTACTATGAACGTCATCTTTGTGTAAAAAATCTATTAAGGACACATGTATTTTGAATAAACGTTCAATGGATTCATTTTCAATACCACGCGTTTCGATTAACCAATTTTCTACTAAATGTTTAACAAAATTCATCTCTAGCGAGAAATGTTCCATGTCTTTGTAATGGTTTTGTACTAAATATGATGCGAAATGTTCACTCAATAACATTTCTAATATATTCAGTCCCAGTTGTTTGTTGATTTCTGTATTCTGAAATTGAAAATATTAATTAGATTAAAATTTGATAATGAATACAAAGTTAAGATGTAAGTATAAGGCAAACTTACACTAACGCAAAGTTCAATTATCAAATTAAAAACCTGTTGTAGTAGTTTCCATTTGATAAACAAATCTATAATACGAATTCTGACCTGACTCGCGTTCGTGTTCGTAAGTACCTGTTTACAACTGTCAACAATTTTGTCAACATTTTTCGTTAGTGGAAAAAATGACAGTAATAATATTACACTTTCAGCTGTGAATGAATTCTGAAAACAAGAAAAAACAACTATCATGCTTCAACGTTCTAATGAAACTGTATGCAATAGAAAACAGGAAAATCCAAAATGAGAATAAAACCTCAATAAAACAGCAAAACATGTCCACATTATTGGACACAATATTTTCGATGTCAACAATCTGTTGTCGATAATCTTCTTTTGAAATATCTTGAAAACGATTGTATAATAGAAGGCTCGCAGCTTCAAATAAATACACAATAAGAATTTTTACATTATCCTCATGCGTTTCATCGTTGAAACATTTTTTCGCTTCTTCTGTAATCGTAAGCAGAATTTCTTCAACCAAATTCAACACCATTTCAGTAGTCATATCTTTTGACTTTGTGAATAAAAATCGTCGCATTCCATTTTGATTAACGATTCCAAAACGTAGAATTTCGTTAACAGTTTCCGGGATGTTTTTAATTGATTTAATTTTTATGTGCAATAATTCCAATGAAAGATTCAATATTTACCGTTAGAATCCTTAAACATGAAAACATTAAAATTGTTAATAATAGTGAAATGAAAATAAATAATTTAACAATAAAAAATTACCTCAACTCCATTTAAAATACAAGCCAAAATGACGTTCCAAATATTGATATTCACATTAGTAGTTAAGTGTAAAAGCAACTCTAAAAAAGCTACTTTTATTTCAAAATTGTCCACGTAAATACTTGAGGATAAATGTTTAACAATATATAGTATTCTTTTCTCTGGAACTGTGTTCGAAAAAGCAGACTTTAAGCCTTTGAGTATTTCGACACGAAGTTTTCTGTTGTTAGAATTTTTAGTCACACTAATGATTCCATCAATCCAAACATCAATCACGGAGTTGGGAATATTGTTCCATTCGATGCTGAGAATACCCTGGAAATTGAAAATATATCACAACATTGAATTCAAACTTTTTGTCTTCAAGTTGTATAAATGTTTCAATTACGTTTATAACAACAAAATGAACGTGATCGTTTTCATCTCGTAGCAATTCTGTAATCACTTTATAAGCATCATCAAGAAAATGTTGAAAAATAATGCTGTCCTTCTCGTTTTCCATTGAAATAATAACAAAAAGTATTTCCACAACGTTGCATCGAACTGCTGCATTAGAGCTCTGAAAATTGTAATTTATTATTGAAAATAATAATAAAAATTATAATAATAACGAAACAAATTTTCGATTTAATTTCTACAATAACAAGTAATCATGTTAGAACATACTTTCAAGTGTTCCCATAATAGATCATTGTACAATTCATGTATGCTTCTTTTGAAATTCAAACTTCCAACGGAATGAAAGTACTGAAGAATGCGTAAAAGATTTCTACCTAATTTGTCTTGCCCAGAACTTGATCTTTTTGATCGCAAAGCGTGAAAAATAAAGTCTCGCAAGCATCTTTGCTTTAAAATTTGTTTGTTTTCTTCGGTAGCATTTTCAAATGCTGCTGAATAAATTTGAGCATAAGCTTTCACAGAAGATATTTTATTACTTTCAAATTCAGTTTTAATTTGGTTATGGATAGCCTGAAAGATAAATGTTAAACTGTTAGATAATGTGCGTTTTGCTACAAATAATATATCAAATGAGTAAGTCAATTACCAATATCCAAATTTCATCAAAACTTAACATTTTGGCAATGATTTCTCGTCCTTCAGTAATCGTGAGCATGTATTTTTGATGAATCAATTGAATGACCTGGTCAAAGTTGTTTTCGCCTATCAATAATTCTAACGCATCTCTGATTTTGTGCAATCTTTTTATATGCAACTGCAACATAAATACAAGACTCAAAATGATTGTTGAAGTTTAAAGTGATTTGTTTAAATCGCAGTAATCAATATTTAATTTACCAATGATGTCTTTGACATTTCTATTAAAAACATGAGTGAATTCGTCATTATTTTTTGTTTACAAATTAAGTCAAATGTCCACCAATTTTCCATCAAATTACATACGGTATTCTTCTCCTGCGAAACAAAATAAATCAAATATTAAACTTCCGTTTTATATAATTTTTAAAAGTATATCCCAGAAAAATTGACCTCATATCCGATCATGTAGGGAAATAAATGATCTAACAAAACAACACTTTCAACTAAATCATCTGGAGGGGGTTTATGTCTTTGTATAGTTGCAAAGGCCTTTTTGGTTATCGAATCGATTTGCTGAAGATTCGTCTAAAAACAGACGAATAAATTCAATATCTAAATGAAATTATCTTATTTAAATATAAATAGAATTGTAAATCAACGAAACGAATAATCTTTTCATTGCTTCTTACCTTTGAATTAACAGTATCATTTCCCAATAAATTCACATGTTTTTTAATTTTTAACAAAAACTCTCTTTGAACTTTCCAATAATCAACAAGTTCCTGTTTTGACAGCTGTTGAACATTTAAGTCTGTCTCTTCCAGACTCATGAGATCCTCCTCCTCCTGTAATAAATTACATAGGAAATTAATCATTTACTCAAAATTAATGCATTTAATTTCGCAACAAATCTACTCTCTCTTTCTCTTCTTAAATTGAAAGTGATTATTTAATTTATATATATACATACATTATATCATCTTCTTTACATAAAGTTAAAAAAAATTGATTCAAACACACTGCTCTCAAATGTCAACAAAGCTCTACAAATTGCATGCTTCACCTTATTTGTGAAATTAGAATTATCCATTGACCCATCTCTATCAAGTTTTGCTTTTTTCGATCGATTCTTCTTTTTATTTCTTGTCATTGCTTATAAAGATGTGAAATTCTGATGAAAATTAAACGATATATCGTGCGTTATCATACAATACGCCGGTCGGGATAATAAACAGCGGCCATTTTGGTATGAGCATTGCGCGTTATACTGTATATCGATGCGCACACGAATAAGACTGAATTTTGCGCCGAGAAGTCACGAAAAAATGATTCCGGCTTTTATCGATTAACCTGTCATTCGCTGTCAGCAACGTTCTATATTACTATCTTATTCGTATATATCTGTAAATATTATTTATATTTAAAATTTATATATATATAATATATATATGATATATTTATTTAATTGGTTATTACAATTTAGCACAGAAATATTTCATCAATGAAACGATTACATTTAGCTTAATCTCATCCTATATCATAGATAAATAAATAAATGAATAAATTACATCATGAATGAAGAAATTTCGTTATCATTGCAAAGCATGTTAAACAACCCGCCATGCGCACATGCTTACAGCGCATGTTAGATTGGATTGTAGTCTTCATTTCATCGTCTTCATACTTATTTCTGATATAAACAGAACAAGTCTCGGTATATGAACAACCTGATGACGCCAACTCTGAAACATCGGCATATAAACAAGAATATTTTTTGATTGAGTTGAATTTTGCAACAATACTTGAAAATACTCTACGGTTTGTCAAAAATTATCCATAAAAGATTTGACATTTGAGAGTTTGAACTTGTGTTTTGAAACAAGCCTCTCAAAAGTAACCTCAAATTATGATAAACATCTCTCAATAGTTGTTATAAAACGTCGGTTTTTCTCGACGAAATGGAAGCCAACGACGATGACTGGTGTGTTGAGTGTTCTGATGACGAGAAGTATGAAGTTGAAGCAAAGGTTATATCTATTTTATCAGTTTAATAAATCATCTTGTTTGTTTTTGTATTACAAAGTAGTTATATGTTCATTTGTCTGTTTGTTCTTCAGGGCGAGTGGATTGTAAAGCCAGATGATTTAATTGCCACAATCGAAGGTTTGGAAAGTAATGACAAAGTCCTAGAACTAGAATGGAAATGTCCCGGAAGACGTGGACCTTCTCCTGTTCCTATCAATAACAACCAACAAGAAATTTTACAAGAATTAAAGTATGTACCCTAGTATCTCTACTTATAAAATTAAAATAACACAAACTAAGCATTCATTTTTTAATGCAATCTTTATTTCAGACAAGAGGAGAAGTCTGACTTTGATTTTATGGATGAAATGGCCTCACCAAGGTTACCTGTCAGAAGAGCTGGTGAGAGCACACCGAAAGGCAGTGCTAAAAAGAAAACAGCAAGTTTCAATGGTGTTTTAAACACGATGCTCCGTCATCGCAGATTAGAGCAACAGGAAATTGCATTGAGTCCAAACAAAAGTGAACCAAGTTCGCCACATTTAAAGCCTCAACCCACCTGAGCCAAGAAATCACAAATTCTTATACACATTTTTTTTAATTCAACGAAAATTAAATCTCGTCCCATTTTGTGCGAAATAGGCAAAGAAGCAAAATGATCATTATTTTATTTTAAAAAAGATTGGCTTATTTTGCAATTCGTTTATTTTCCAATATTCAAGAAAAAGGAATCTTGTACGTGAAAACTAAACAAACTAATTCTTGTGTTTGCAAATAAGACTATAACTAGATGATAGTACAATTTTATACGTTTTAAGGAATGATATAAAAAGTACTAATTTTTATATCCATATTGAGAAACAAAATTAGATTTTTAAGGATGATGAATAGCGTTATTTTATGAGTTTAGATATAAGTTTCCAGGCATAAGAAAAAAAAACCTGATAAAGGTGTGTGATGTCCTCTGTGAGGATGGTAAATATTGAGATGAGATATTTTTTTCAAATAATGCGACCGTCAGTGCATATCATAAATTCAAATTTAACATTAAATCAAGAATATTATTTTAATTTGTATAATCACTACTGAATAGCCGTGATGCCCGCGTCATTTCAAAACCAGATTATATAAAAAATATTGAATTTAATTTTACAAAAAAAAAAATAAAGTTT
>JAAMPD010001483.1:0-23831 GCA_025266255.1 Trissolcus basalis | reverse complement strand
CCCTTAACCGGTTTCTCGGTATGGCAAAGGGCCAGCCGATCGGCGCGCAGCACAGAAACTTGAAGCGCATTATTTTAACGAAGATAAACGCGATTCACTTTTCAAGTCAACCGGTGCAACTTGAGACGAGCGATGCACATTCGCCAAAGGAAGCCGTAATTTAATTAATGTCGCCCTTGTAAAGCTGACCTAACAAACATGAAACATAATATAAAAATTAATTGGTTTTTTTAGAACAAAACTCAACTTGAGAAAAATAGTGATGAAAGTAGAGAAAACTGTGAAAAGACTCGTGATTTTACATCGAAGTTGAACTGCACATGTTAATTTACATGAAAAAATTAAAATTATAACATAAATTGATATAATTTTACATTGGAATTGTAAAATTTAACAATAAAATTTATATTTTGTATAAATTCACATGAAGACTATAAAATGAAAATGTAAATTTATATGAAACATGTAAAATTATATAATATTCAAAGTAATTATACAAAAACCGAATTGTATAAACTTGTACAAATAGTGGTAATTTTAAAATAAGAAATGTAAAATCACAATAACAATTTAATTTGGTACAAAATGTATAAAACTACAAGATATTCAATTTTGTATTGATAATTTGATGAACAAAATAAGTATGTTGTTAAACTAATTGTAAAAACACAAAACAAACGTTGTAATTTTATACATTTTGTAAAATTGAAGACAATTTTAAACAAGTTATAGGAATATCAAAAAAAAAGTAATAATTCGTTTGATTTCAGACATTGGGATCTTGTGTTGCATCACGGATGGAGCAGACAGCTACTTGATGACACTAACCCGTAGATCCGAACTTGTGGGCTTTTTTATATGCATACCGCAAGGTCCTATCTACCGGTACATGTATAGTAGTCAGGCCGGCGATAAGTACTGGACGATTCTGCAATAACCCTCGAAACAGATCTAGCGTTCTTTTTCTGTTCCAGTGGCAAAACGTTCGGTAACTGTCGATTATTTCGCAAATTAAATTTACATTTTAGGGCCTGACATCTAGTGTTGAAAAGAAACAAACAAATGAAATAAGTTTGAATAAAATGAAAGTTTTACAATAAAAGAGAACAAACAGAACGAAAAATAATAAGAGTAATCTTCCAAACGGAGCTGGGAGTTGCAAATTGTGGAGATTGGAATTTGGATGACGTCGTTAGCGATGTCTGGGTGAGGTAGTAGGTTGTATAGTAGGGGATAATCAACAGATATGAAGTCCACTGTACAACTTGCTAACTTTCCCGGACGTCGTGATTGCAACGTTGGAGAGACCTCGGGTCCACGAGTTTCGTGCCTTTTCAAAGCTCACAATACGAAAGAAACGTGTTTCATATTGGTTTACAAATTTAGAATTAGAATTTAACTTAGAGTCTAAGCGCAAAAGAACACTAACAGTATAAACAATTTTATAGATAAATAATGGCGCCGATTCCCTGAGACCCTAACTTGTGACGTCGCGTCCGATATCTCACAGGCTAGATTCTCTGGTATTGGCGATGAGTGCTGCCTTTTGTCGTACAAAAGTCAGTTCTTGCACCAGAAAACAAAAGCCTTCCATTGTGAGAGACATAATTTCGGGATTAGCGAGGACTAGGCACAGCCGCACGCAATTGTCATTTATACAGCAAATAAATCTTTATTGCACAACCGTCGTATTACAATTGTCTCGAACATTATCAAAATACGCAACTCTTAATCCTAACAGCAACATGTACATTGGCAATTTTACAAATAAATAAATATCTGATCAAATGTCTACTTTCATTTTACCCCTTCCGTACAGCCTGGCAAGGTAACATTCAATTACAAAAATATATCCCTCTAGCCGTTCAAATTTTTATACAATTAATAACAATTTTCCACAATTAATTTTTCAACTTCAAACTTAAATGCGCCTCGCAAAGGTCAATACAGTTTCGTCGTCTCGTCCATCAGTTTCTTGAGCTCAGCTGCCGAGTATCCAAGCAGGCTTTTCAAATCGCAGACAAACTTGTAGACGAACCGCTTGCCATGGACCTTGGAGATGATGTCGCCGTCGTAATAGTACCTGAGGGCGCGACTGAGCTTCTCATAGTTCATCGAGCGTTTGTTCTTGCGCGCGCCCCACAACTTCGCCACATTTTCCGGCTCGCTGAGCTTGAACTCGCCCTCCTCGCCGACCCAGTGGATCACGTTTATGTGCTGCCGATCAGTCAGCAGCTCCAACAGAAACTGCCAAAGTTGGATCTGGCCGCTGTTCATGGTTCGCGAGCTCGTCGGCGCCATCGACCCTGTGCTATAGTTTGTCAAAGTCATCAGTCGTTGCTGCTCCTTCACGGGTGTTAAGCGCACTTTAGACAACTTTTGCGGTGACGACTTCGGACTTTTTTCCTCGTCTGATACTGATGTTACGTCCTTCTGGTTAACCGCTAGTAAAAACGTCAATTTTTATTACTAATTTCGCAATTTATCAATTCTCACGGATATATTTGTTTAATTAATTCATTTTTTTTGTCTCTTGTTGAATTATGATTTATTAGAATTGATATAAATATTTAACTGTAAAATAAAAGATTGATTACCTATGGTTTTGAACTTTTTTAATATTTCTAAATGCATCCAAAATATGCTGTCTTTATCATGAGGTACTTTCTGATTGAACTCCTCTTGAGACATGTTACAAAGTTGGGCGCCAGATATGTTCCAATCACTCAGTTTGATTGATACCAGATTGAACTGTCGCACTGCCCACTGAAGCCAGTGCCTCACGTGGGGTTGCGTCCATTCGTTTGGATCCTTTGGAATTCTCAATCGCTCCTGAAAGAAAATGGAAAATAAAAAATGATGGATTCTTATTTGAGTGAGTTTTGTGAGACAATTGAACTTACCATTTCTTTTTGGTAATGGACGTCTAGTTGCCAGTCGTCTGGTTCTGGATTGCTTGCTAAAATATAAACAGTTCATCTTATTACTTATTTTTCACTCTGATAAATATAAACAAACATGAAACAAACGTATACAGTGTCCCATTTTAAATTATCATCTTGAATATCTCGGAAACTAATCATCTCACGTCAAAAAATGTATTTATATACAAATATATGCGTGTTTTTAAAAGTAAAACCAAATAACATTATTGAATTTCACTTACATGGCGTTGCAATTGTGGATTTGGTACAAACTTTGTTTTTTTAAATGAAATTTCCGAGATAATCAATGTGGTGATTTAAAATGAGACAGCCTGTATATTGATTTTTGAGAACATCAGTTTGTTGAGATAAAAATTGAGGTTTTTTACAAACTTACAATTGTTTTCTGCATATTCTTCGGCAGGTTTCAGAACATCAACAATATTAATCTGTTTCTGTGGACTTTTAATCTGTACATTGATCTGTACAAGTCCTTCGCCTTGAACACACTGATCCACTAAATTCTTGTGACTTTCCAACTGAAACATAAAAATACATTAGTGAAACAAACGAGACTTGTATTGTCACTTTGAGAACGTTTGTATAAAACCTTTTGAGAATCTTGCAACCAAAAAGAATAGTCGTTCAACTCGATCCCCAGCCTCTGCTCTAACAAATTTCGCAAAGTGGAAAGGGGTTCTCGAATATCCATATGTTGCTGGAGGATTCCCTCGTTGGTATCTTCGCCGTTCGCTGAGCATCCCAGATTGAAACTTGGCTCCACTTCCAAGTCTGCGTCTTCTTGAAGATGAGTCATAATATCATCTTCGTGTGATAAAATTCCATCCGACTCTATCTTTATCCTTTTGATAATCCCGAAATCACATTCCTCATCGATGTCAAAACTGTGAAAACAAACAAACTTTGAACTGCAATCCTAACCAAGATGTTACTATCCGAAATGTAAACAAACAAAATCAAAATACGTTTGGTTTTTTCGTAATAAAAATTCAGATGTTTTTAGAATGGATAAAAAATTGAAAACATAACAGAAAGTGGTCGTTTTGTTATCAATCACATTGTTGTTAATCTTTTGAGGTTAGATTAGCTAAATAACTGGTCACAAAAAAAAACAAGAATTTATGAAGGTTAAATTTAGATTTATTGTACAAACTTACGATCTTTCGGTTAGTTTATTCCGAATTCGTTGGTCCATTTTTAGAAAAATAATTTCAATCACTGTACGACAATATTTTCTTCGTAAACAGTGTGTACGTTTTTTTTTCTAGGTTGTGGCGGCCTCCTGTTACTAGCACTGCGCCAGTTGTGCCGCCATATTGATTTTCAGACTTTAAGCATTCAAAAAAAAACCGCGAAAAAAAATTCGTTTCCTTGTTGGAACACAAATCCAATTTTTACTATTTGGACGATAAAAAATGTAATGAAAATTGTTTTTCTCTCTCTGTTCAGTTTTGGATAACCTTAAAAATCTAACCTCAATTTTTGGGAATGACCAAATTATTTTTATTTGGATTGTTGTTCTGTTTTTGTTTCGTTTAGCATTTTAGTAAACCGAATTTACATACGTATCTAATCTGATTTTTGCACGTGGTTTTGAGTTTGCTCAGGGCTGACAATTTGTGTGCTTTTAACTTAATGATGCTAAATTATATTTGACCGCTTAAGTTGTTGGCAAACAATGTCCCAGTATTTAACAGATTTTCATTATCACGTAAATTCACTTATTCAGACTCCGTCAGAATCTTTCGAATTATATACACAAAAGTTTCGTGAGAGTATGGTTTTGTGATATAAATTGTTTATTTTCAAGGACCATCAGTTTTCAATAGCCAAAACCGTTTTTTGAAGGGTAATCCAATGACAAAATTGAAATGTTCTTTCGACATTGAAGACTTTTGTTTGTAAACATTAAAACATGGGGTTTTTAAGCAAACTTTTTGGTATGTATAAAAAAATTAAAAAACAACTGAAAATCTAATACTATTTCCTTATTTATGTTTTGTAATAAAAAAAATTAAATTTTTTCATTTGTAACACAAGTTGGGGTTTCTTGTTGGGAATTGAAAGATTGTTGATTCCCATGATTATGTAATTGAATGACATTGTTAAACATGGCGTAAAATAAACGATGAGTAATTATTCAACAATGATTAATTTTTAAAACAAACCAAATTATTAAAAAAATCTTCCATTTCTTGAAAAAAACAAAAACAATTCAAATTTTTACAAAACATGAAAAAAAATTTGATTTGAAAAAAAACATGAAAATTATTTTTTTGTATTTCTCAATTATAAAAATTGTTTTTTTTTCTATAGAAGTTCAATTATTTGGTTGAAAAAAAAAAGATTTTTTAGATAATTTTCAATAATGGTATAAAATTTCAGGAAGTTTGAACAATTTTATGATTTGAGTGTTATCAGAGACAATATATGTTTGAATTCACGACTCGTTATAGTCACGAATTACGTCAAATTAAAAAAAAATTTTACATTCTACAATGCGGAAAATCAAACGACTCATTTTTTTATCCTCACTTCCTTATTTGTATTTACACTGGAAAATCCGTGAAAAAACTAAAACATAAAAAACCAAACCGAAATAAATCAAATTAAAGAAAAGTCATGTTGAAAATCAAATTAAAAAATGATTTAAAAAAGAACGAAAGTGAGAATCATTTTTTGATTATTCTAAATAGGAAAGTACCTGATTGTGACGAACGTAGGAAGTTGTGGCCTGATGATGGCTTTGGGAGATTCAATCCAGCAAAGAATAGAATTTTACCAAAAGCAAAAAAACCAAAAACCGAAGAACTACAACTTCGAATTAGATTTGTTGCCCTACAAATTGGAGAAGCTTCACAACCCGGGAACCCCTCAGTACCTCTCAGTGGACGGAATCAGTATAGGAAATTTTCAAAATTACAAACACAATTTTGAGAGGACGTTACACATGGGAACAGCAGGCTTAGCACAGGGGCCTTTTTTGCACTACTTTTACACATTTTTAGATAAAATTTTACATGGCAAAAGTTTCAATACTTTGACAAAGAAGATGGTTGTGGATCAAGGTTTTGCTAGTCCTAGTTTAATTCTTATATTTTTCGTTGCTGTTGGATGTATGGAGCGAAAGAAAGTCCAAGAAATCTGGGATGAGATTCGAACGAAATTTTTAGATACTTATAAAGTACGAAAAAGAAATAGTATATAATTCTAAATTGTAATTTTAAATTAAAGGAATAAGAATGTATAAAAATTGACATAATTTACAGATGGACTTGTGCTTTTGGCCTCCAATTCAAATATTTAATTTCCTAATATTACCAGCAAAGTATAGAGTAATTTACCTCAACGTAATGGTTATCATATACAACGTTCTCTTATCTCACATATATCATGTAAGTAAAAAATATCAACATTCAAAGTCTAACAATTTGGAAGATTTGAGTAAAAAGATGGAATTTTATCTTCTTCTTTCTTTTCAGGACGAATCTTATGATGATCTAGATACAATTCAAGTGGAACCTTTAGCAAATTAGTTTATAATTAGATATTTAAATTTAAATTGCAATAAAAACTTGATATAATATACGAATTTTTTTTTAATAAAAGAATTATAAAAGTTATAACAGAATTTGATTTCTCGTATGAGAAATTGTGGTTTTGGTGATTTTGGAATGACAAATACCTTCATTTATATGAAGAATGGATACTGGAATCCACGCAACACTTTATTTTTATAATTTTTACAAAAAAAGTTACTCCACAATAAAATCACTTATTTCGCCGCAACTTGTTTGGGTTTTGGTACTCCTTCCCTGAATCCGTTCCTAAAACAAAGCAAAGCAAGTTAGAATCGAACTCAAAAAATAAACACAGATCGACTTTATGAAATATTATTAATTTGTAGTTTTTACTCACTTGAACTTGCGTCGAACGATTTTAAGGTGGCGCATACGACCGGTTCCAGTGGTCTTCCTCCTTTTAGCTTTGATGGACCAGTTGTCTACAAGAAAAATATCATGTTACAAACTGATATACTAAAAATAACTCTTTTTATCATTCTTTTCTTATCTTTTTATCTTCTTTTGTGTTTAGAGAAAAAAAAGTTTGTACTTACAAGAACGCATCTTCTTTCTGGGGTAGCCACACTGGGCACACTCAGACTTCTGAATGTGATACGAACTGCGTCCGCATCTTCTGCACAAGGTGTGCGTCTTATTGTGACGCTTACCAAAGCTTGATGTACCCTTCGTCTGTAAAAATAAGAACACAAGAATTAAAAACACATCCTTACTTTATAATAAAAACATAAACACTCAACCATCCTCTACCATTTTCTATCAGTTTATAAACTGGAACTACAAAAATCCAATTTTCACATAAAAATTGCAATTTAACATTTGACTAATGAATTTTCCACAACTAAACAATGTTAACTCAAGTAAAAAAACGATTGACAATGTGTTTCGTTGCCAAGACACAACCTTAACCTCAACCCGCCATAATGACAATCTAATTCGCAAGGTATAAAAATGCCGAAAATGAAAAATAACCCCCGGATAAACTCCGCGAAATATTCCTTATCAATAATCCACCAAATCAATCGTTTTTCATCTCAAGATTATTACAAAACAATCGGATTTAATTTGCACCGAAAAATCCTTACCATGTTGTTCTCCGAAGGACAACGGAAAGAAACTTCCAAAGATGTAAACGGGCTTTAAAACTTCTGCACTCCACTGCGCATGCGCCGGTTGGAAACTCGCCTTGGCGGTTTATCGGCCAAATTCAAAAGCGGCAACCGAAAGAAACCAACCAAACCCTCCAACAATTCACAGTTTACCCCTCTCCATCAATTTCAACAATCAAAAATAACAAACATCATTATTTTCAATATTTTAATTTTACCCTCACACCGAGAGAGAAAGAGGATGAAATTTGGGAACCCGAATATTGGATTGACACAAAAATGACCTATTTGTTCGCGGTCGGGCGAGCTCGGGCGCCTTCGGCCGGTTCCGTCGTGCGAACGCGGCGTTGCGCCCCTCGCCCCGCGGGGTGGGAGGCGCCGTCTGTTAATATGGCGGCCATGATGGGTGTCAGCGGCGGCCAGTGACGGTACAATCAGCCTCGCGTCGACGATTATTTAGCGGTGTTTTTTCTCAGGCCGAAGCTTCCGAATTACGATCGTGAATCGCGGCGCAGTTCACGGCACGTGTCAAACCGCCGCAACAGTGCTCCCAAACTAGCAGTGCTCCGAGCTTAACCGCGCGACAAAATGACGCAGCTACTGCCCATAAGGTTTCAGGAGCATCTCCAGGTGAGTGACCCGGATCCCATGATTTCCTTCCACTCGTCAGCTTTTCCCACGTCCATCCGGGGCTGCGAAATTCGCCCCAATCTGAACCAGCTCAGGGGGGGCATCGATCGCACAACGATAAGAGATCGATGCCAGCCACGTCTGACTGTTTTGTCATGTACGCCCCTTCCGCCGATTTCTTTCTCACCTTTGACTTTCCTCTCACTTGCCCCGATCCCACATCTGACGTTTCACCGGCGAAGCATCTCTTCCCCCTATGAAAAATGTTTGTTCGCCCACCAAAAACCTACCCCTTTTTGCACCTTTCAAGGTCAAACGTTGTTTTGAAAATAAGTGCAATTATTGCACCTTGTCAAAATTTCAAGGTTACCGTTTGTACCAACTTTTATCATTTTTTTCTCCCGCCTTAAAAACCAGAGAGTTGAAAAAAAAATTTTTATTATTAAATTTGAAATAAAAAGATTTCAAAATGTCGGAACGAAAATCTGTCAGAGTTTTTTAATAGTTTTTGTTTATCTTATCTTGAGTGCGGATTTTTTTTCAAACATTTTTCCAATGCTTTTTGTTGAATTGTTTATCTTGATTCGTTTGGTTAATCGATTGTTTTTTGATTGTACGTTTATTTTTTTTTCTCTCTCTTTTGGTTTGGGAAATGAAAAATTGACAATTGGATTTGTTGTTTTTGTTTCAGCTCACGTCGGTGGGCATCAACGCGAACAATGTGAGCTTCAACACTGTCACCATGGAGTCGGACAAATTCATCTGCGTCCGAGAAAAGGTTGGAGAGACGGCCCAAGTGGTCATCATCGACATGAACGACTCAGCGAACCCCATAAGACGACCCATTTCTGCGGACTCCGCCATCATGAACCCGGCTAGCAAAGTCATTGCTCTGAAAGGTCTCTTGGATCCTTCCCTCTTTTTCGTGCTTCTTTTTTCTCTGATATTTCAAACACCATTTTTCGTTTCATCGATCACTGGCACGCGTTCAAACTTATTTTCATCCTTCTGACACAATAGATTGGGCAATGTAAACAACAGTTGGTTCTACGCTTTTTGGTTGATTATCAACATTTGAATTCCATTGACTTGTTATCGTTACGGTAAATCATAAAAAATGAGTTTTTTCAAACCCACGATTTCCTGCTACATTTTTACATTTTATTCAACTTTCTAATCTGGTTGATTCATTATATATATTTGGTATATATTTTCAAATTTATGTATTTTCATATTTTCATTGTTACGTACTTTTTTTTTATTGATTTTCATTTCATTAGTTTGATATGAAACAAATTAAATAATTAACGTAATCAATTTGAAATTGAATTGTCGTTAGGAAGTTGAATTGAAATAAAAAAGAAAAAAAAATGTTGTGTACAAAAAGAGAATTGAAAATGACATTGTGTAAAATGTAAATTGTCGGATTATTAGTTGAAAAATTAACGTTGGCAAAGGTAAATAGAAATGATGGTTGGTTAGGAACAAAAAAGAAGGAAGGAAAAAAATAGGTGTTGTTCAACGAAGCAAAGCTGCGAGCACCGCAGCATAACTGGCCGCTCAATTCCATCTTTTGCTTAATAACTGCAAGATAGCGCTGAGATTGTTCGTCATTATCCTCGCTCTTCATGCATTATTTATATGATAATTCGTGTCAATAGTCGGTCAATTTAAAACGACACTTTTTATCGTCTCAGTTCTGTTTGCTCTTTTGTTTTGTCGGCGGTTTGGCCTTTCGATTGCCGGCCTTACATAAACGTCCTCAACGTCGAATTCGTCATCTTAATTACCACCGAACTTATCTCGAAAATTGTTGTTATCTTAATGGAAACACATTTCCTGATTTTCAGTTTAATTAAAATGATTTCAAGCTGATCAAGTTGGACTTCAAATGGGAATTAGAAATTAATTAAGTTTCATTTTGTATTTCATTTTATTTGTTTCGCATTAGATTGTTAGCGAGGCGCATATTTCCTCTTACGTTATTACATTGAAATGCTAGAGGTGGCGTTAGAAAGATCCGATAGAGTGGGAGGTGTAAGAGTGAATGACTGTCTTACGGTGACTTCATTAAGAAAAAATGTTGATCTTGCGTTTCACGGCTAATTGAATAGTAATTTCCGTCTGATTACGTTAAGACCGATTCTAAATGACCTTTTCAAAATTCATCAATGTTTTCTCGTAATATCAATTGCATCACAATTTTCTTCACTATTAACACTTTAATATCTAAAAAACATTTTATCACGAAAAAAAATTTTTATGAAAAATCAATTTCATATATTTTTTTTATATTTTTAATATAAAATTTAAGATGGGACATGTTGTGAAGTAAAAATTTTATTTTTCAACCGACAATTAATTGTATTAAATTTTAAATTGTATGACCAATTCTGTAATAAGTTATTAATTTCTGTATAATTAATTTCTCAGTACTAATTTTAAAATTAGTTTTTGCGAATTATACTTTTTTTCTGCAAAGTATAAAGAAGTTTTATAAATTCGAGTTGGTGAATTATTTGTTTATTTATTTTATTTATTTATTAATTATGTGGTAGGTTAAAGCTGATAATACATATATTTAAAAGGTTTTGCTAGAATAATTACATGTATAAAACTCCTCAGAAAAAAAACAATGATTGTAGTAATACACAGAAAGAAGAATAGGCATTTCAAATAAGTACTTTTTTTTCTAACTATCGTAAAAATGTACGTCTTATATATCTATGTATATGATTTTGTTAAATTTCCAAATGAAATATCTCAGTTTAGAGATAACCAATGTTTCCAAAAATTCAATTAAACGTGTTCATATTAGTACAGCTTGATAATTAAACATTACAAAATATCTGAATATTTTACAAAGTTTCATTTTTCACATTAACAACATTACTATCAAAATAGCGTTATTAATAATTATATATATTTTTTTAATAACAACGATTATAACAATAAATAAATTTTATAACAAATCGAATTCATATACCTTCTCAGATCCAAAAAAAGTAAATTTGCATTCAAAAATTTAAGGTCCCAAACTGCGAACTTTATAATAAAACGAAAATTTTGTATTTCAGCTCAAAAGACATTGCAGATCTTCAACATCGAGATGAAATCAAAGATGAAGGAGCACAAGATGACTGAGGACGTAGTGTTCTGGAAATGGATCTCGCTAAACACGCTGGCCCTGGTGACCGAAACAGCAGTGTACCACTGGTCGATGGAGGGCGACTCAACCCCAATGAAGATGTTCGATCGGCACTCGTCGCTGAACGGCTGCCAGATCATCAACTACCGAACGGACACGAAGCAGACCTGGCTGCTGTTAATTGGCATCTCAGCTGTGAACTCTCGTGTGGTAGGCGCGATGCAACTCTACTCGGTGGAGCGCAAGTGTTCGCAGCCCATCGAGGGCCACGCGGCCTCGTTCGCGCAGTTCAAGATGGAGGGCAACAGCGAGCCGAGCAACCTGTTCTGCTTCGCCGTTCGGACCACGCAGGGCGCGAAGCTGCACATCATCGAGGTCGGCCAGCCGCCAGCGGGGAACCACCCGTTTCCGAAAAAAGCGGTCGACGTGTTCTTCCCAACCGAGGCGGGCAACGACTTCCCCGTTGCCATGCAGGTGAGCAGCAAGTACGACGTCATCTACCTGATCACCAAGTACGGCTACATCCACATGTACGACATTGAGAGCGCCACGTGCATCTACATGAACCGCATCTCCGGCGAGACGATCTTCGTAACGGCGCCGCACGAGGCGTCCGGCGGCATCATCGGGGTCAATAGAAAGGGCCAGGTGCTCTCGGTCTCGGTCGACGAGGAGAACATCATCCCCTACATCAACGGGGTGCTGCAGAATCCAGAGCTCGCCCTCAGAATGGCCGTGAGGAACAATCTCTCTGGTGCCGAGGACCTGTTCGTCAGGAAATTCAACATGCTTTTCCAAAACGCTCAATATGCGGAGGCGGCCAAGGTTGCGGCTAATGCTCCTAAGGGCATCCTCAGAACTCCCGCCACTATTCAGAGATTTCAGCAGGTGATTCTTCAATACTTCAATAATTCAGTTTTATAAAGTACTAGCTACTAGTAATTTTACTAGTACTAGCTACTAGTAAAGTACTCGCTGCACTATTGAGTGCACGATAACGTCAATCTTGAATTAACTTAGAATACAAGAATAGGTGTACAATTGTTGTAACGTTCACTTTCCCTACTTCAATATGAAAATAAAAATATGTTTGTTTGTGGGTCCCTCACGCTTGTACAAAGCGATATATATTTGGAATATTCAAAATATTTAGCAATATTTGAAATCAAATTATTGGTGGTCATTCTTAATAATTTTGAAATCAAAATAGGTAAATCAAGTAAGAACGATATTTTTTGAAAAAAAATCAAGAATCCATTTCTTGAATTCGTTTTCATAATCATTTTATTAGCATTTTTTTATCATCACAATACATTCGTTTTTAAATATCATTGTAGCAAGGATAGTAAAGATTCTTCTCAAATTTTTTCAAAAATACGGCTCAAATAAAATTTTAAAGTAGCCTATTTTAATTTCGGGATTCTGAAGAATAATTATGTATAATTTTATTTGGAATATATCGTTTCGTTCAAGTTTTATTCACCGACAAACAAACAAACATATTTTAATTTTTATATATTAGTAAGGATAATAAATAATAGAAATGCAATAAAATTAATATTAGTTGACAATGATTTATTATACAGATATATTATATTATTCATATTTTATTGAGTTTAGTGTTTGGGTTTGGCTTTGACTGATGTGTTTGCATTGCTTTTTTAGGTACCAACAACAACTGGACAGACATCCCCGCTTCTGCAGTACTTCGGTATTCTTTTGGACCAGGGCCAGCTGAACAAGTACGAGTCGCTGGAGCTCTGCAGGCCTGTGCTGGCCCAGAGTCGCAAGCCCCTCGTTGAAAAGTGGTTGAAAGAAGACAAACTCGAGTGCAGCGAAGAGCTCGGTGACCTGGTCAAACAGGCGGATCCGACTCTCGCCCTCAGCGTGTACCTTAGAGCTAACGTGCCCAACAAGGTGATTCAGTGTTTCGCCGAAACTGGCCAGTTCCAGAAGATCGTGCTCTATGCGAAGAAGGTCTCTTACACGCCCGATTACATTTTCCTGCTGAGAAATGTCATGAGAATCAATCCCGATCAGGGACTGGCTTTCGCACAGATGTTGGTTCAGGATGAGGAACCCTTGGCTGATATCAATCAGGTTTGATTACCTTTCATGAAACTTTTAGAATCGTGTTTGTAATTAGATGGATTTGTTACAGCTTGAATAATGAAATTGGTTTGTCGTTTTTTTTTTATAGATTGTGGACATTTTCATGGAACAAAACATGGTACAGCAGTGCACAGCGTTCTTGCTAGACGCCCTGAAGAATAATCGCCCGAGTGAGGGAGCTTTACAAACGCGATTGCTGGAGATGAATTTGATGTCGGTGCCGCAGGTTGCCGACGCGATTTTGAGCAATCAGATGTTCACGCACTATGACCGAGCGCACATCGCCCAGCTTTGCGAGAAGGCCGGTCTGTTGCAGCGAGCGTTGGAGCACTACACCGACCTTTATGACATCAAACGCGCTGTTGTGCACACTCACCTGCTCAGCCCCGAGTGGCTTGTCGAATTTTTCGGTTCCCTCTCAGTGGAGGACTCACTTGAGTGCCTCAAGGCTATGCTCACTGCTAACATTCGCCAGAATCTTCAGATCTGCGTGCAGATCGCTAATAAGTATCACGAACAACTGACTACGAAAGCTTTAATTGGTAATCATCGAATTTTTATGACAAATTGTTGAGCTGAGAAACTATTGAGGGTGTGAGATTGATGGTTTTGTTGTTTGGTTGCAGATTTGTTCGAGAGTTTCAAGTCCTTTGACGGACTGTACTATTTCCTTGGTTCAATAGTTAACTTTAGCCAAGACCAAGAAGTGCACTTTAAATACATCCAGGCTGCTTGCAAGATCGGTCAGATAAAAGAAGTCGAACGCATCTGTCGCGAGAGCAACTGTTACAATCCCGAACGCGTCAAGAACTTCCTTAAGGAAGCCAAACTTTCGGATCAGCTGCCGCTTATCATCGTCTGCGACCGTTTTGATTTTGTTCACGACCTTGTTCTCTATTTATACAGAAACAACTTGCAGAAATACATTGAGATTTACGTACAGAAGGTACGTTTTGTTCCCCCATTTTGAAATTTGATTTGGTCTCGATTGTGAATTGTATTTTGATACATTTTGTTTTCATTTTTAGGTCAATCCTTCGAGACTTCCCGTAGTCGTAGGTGGACTTTTAGATGTCGACTGTTCCGAGGACATAATCAAGAACTTGATACTAGTAGTGAGAGGACAATTTTCAACCGACGAGCTGGTCGAGGAAGTGGAGAAGAGAAACCGTTTGAAACTGCTTCTGCCCTGGCTCGAATCTCGCGTTCATGAAAATTGCATCGAACCAGCCACCCACAATGCTTTGGCTAAGATTTATATTGACAGCAACAATAATCCCGAAAGATTCTTAAAGTACGACCACGCAAAACTAAATCAATTTGTGAATTGATTTTACAAAAATTACTGTTCAATCTCGGTGCTAAATTTTATATTTTATTTCCATAGGGAGAACCAGTTTTATGATAGCAGAGTAGTCGGAAAGTACTGCGAGAAACGCGACCCGCACTTAGCTTGCATTGCATACGAAAGGGGACAGTGCGATCGAGAGCTTATTAGCGTTTGCAATGAGAACAGCCTTTTCAAGAGCGAAGCCAGGTATCTTGTCAGAAGACGTGATCCTATTCTGTGGGCTGAGGTCCTTCACGAGAACAATCCATACAAGAGACAACTTATTGATCAGGTAAAAATATAAAATATACACTTCAAATTATATAAAAATAATTCAGATAAAAAAGTTATTTTTGATTTCAATAAATTAATACGAATTTTGTTTCGTTTAGGTGGTCCAAACAGCCTTGTCAGAAACTCAGGACCCAGAAGACATATCCGTAACAGTCAAAGCCTTCATGACCGCCGACCTGCCGAACGAACTGATCGAACTGCTAGAGAAGATCGTGTTAGACAGCAGTGTTTTCAGTGACCATCGCAACTTGCAGAATCTGTTGATTCTCACAGCCATCAAGGCCGATAGAACTCGAGTGATGGAGTACATCAACCGTCTCGACAACTACGACGCGCCTGAGATTGCTAACATCGCTATATCCAACGAACTGTACGAGGAAGCTTTTGCGATTTTCAAAAAGTTTGACGTCAACACCTCGGCCATCCAGGTCCTCATTGAACACGTCAACAATCTCGAGAGAGCCTACGAGTTTGCTGAAAGGTGCGGTTCATTCATTTTTAAAAACTTTCAAAGTTCAATAGATTCAATAGTTCAACAGCTCCTGAAGAAAGTAATATGTGAGAATGTAAAAGTGAAGATGAGTAATCTTTTATCTTTTTTTTTTCAGATGCAACGAACCAGCAGTCTGGTCGCAGCTGGCCCGTGCTCAACTGCAACAAGGTTTGGTGAAAGAAGCAATTGACAGTTTCATCAAGGCGGACGACCCCTCGGCCTATGTCGATGTGGTTGAAACTGCTCACAGGACCTCACACTGGGACGACCTTGTACGGTACCTGCAGATGGCTCGCAAGAAGGCACGCGAGTCGTTCATCGAAAGCGAACTCATCTACGCTTATGCCAGAACCAACCGCTTGGCTGATCTTGAAGAATTTATATCTGGCCCCAACCATGCTGACATCCAAAAGGTCACTGTCAACACAAATCAAATTTATATATCGAAAATTCGATTATGTACAATATTTATAATAATGTTTATATTTATTATACGTTCATCATTATTTTATCTGTTAAACTAATAATTCAAACTCATAATTTCAATTTCAATTGTATACAATATTTATAATAATGTTTATATTTATTATACGTTCATTATTATCTTGTTTTGTTAAACTAATAATTCAAACAACCAAATTCTTAATTTCAGATCGGAGACCGTTGTTTCGACGACAAGATGTACGACGCTGCAAAACTGCTTTACAACAACGTCTCAAACTTTGCCCGTCTGGCGATCACGCTCGTGCATCTAAAAGAGTTCCAGGGAGCAGTCGACAGTGCTCGCAAGGCCAACTCGACTCGTACCTGGAAAGAGGTATGCTTCGCCTGTGTGGACAGCGGCGAGTTCCGCTTGGCGCAGATGTGCGGCCTCCACATTGTCGTTCATGCTGACGAGCTCGAGGACCTGATCAACTACTACCAGGACCGTGGCCACTTCGAGGATCTCATCAACCTCCTCGAGGCTGCTCTCGGATTGGAGAGGGCGCACATGGGCATGTTCACCGAGCTTGCCATCCTTTACAGCAAATACAAACCGCAGAGGATGAGGGAACACTTGGAACTTTTCTGGTCCAGAGTCAATATTCCAAAGGTAAGACAAGGACAGAAGAAAAAAAACGAGAGAGAGAGAGAGAGAGCAATAGGGAACAATTATTTTATTTTAGCTTAGTTTATTTGTTATAAAAATTAAAAATATTATAAATAATTATATTAAGATTTCTTCGTTGTTTTGTTTCTGTTTGTTTCTTCTTTCTTTTTTTCTATTCCGTTGCTTTTCTTTCTCTTTTAGTTTTCTTTCGTTTATGATTTCTTCGACACCCTTTGTGATGTTGATTGAAATTCTATCAATTCTGGTAACGCATTTTTCTCTGCAGTTGTTTGTGTTTTCAAGAACTTCTCTCACAGCTTCCTCGCCGCCCTGGTTGTAGGCTGAGATTAGTCGGTTCAGGGTAATCTTGTGGTAGGCGATCTTGGTGAGAATGTAGTCGGATGCGTAGTCTTGTAACGGTTCCAGCGTTCTCATGGCTGTTTTTCTTACCTCGAGGTCGTAATAGAGGGCACGTTGGATTTTGTATGTCAGCCAATCGTTTTCTGTCAGAAGGTTCACGTTTAAGGATTCAACGAGTGTTCGGAGCAGGTGCAAGTTGTTTGTGCCTATGTTATAGGCAGAGGCGTAGGATGATCTTAAGTAGTCACGGTCTAGGGCTCGAAGTCTCAGTGACTCGTTCTTGTAGGGTCGTCCTTTTATTTTCCTGATTAACGGCAGTGTGTCGTGGAATGCTGGATAGAAAATTATTTTGAACCTTTTAAATTTCAATATTTACAACGTTTAACTTTCAACGTATACTCAATTATGTGATTTGTTTTCAACATACGTATACAATTTATGAAAACAAACAAACTTGTTTGGAAGCGATATTTAAAAGAATGTAAAGCAAATGAGGTGTACCTAAAGAATGAATTAGACAATTTTGTCAATGTAATTACTAACCTACGATACGATTGTTAAAAATATTGTTCATTTTCAATATGATAATTTCTGCCATAAGTCGTTTGTTATGGAATCGCTTTCCGTTGTGTGAAACCAAAAGGTGTCTTCGTTTTGTCTGCGATAAAAAAGTAGCTTGAAATTTAACAGTGCAGTCCTTATTGTCACTGTTTTCTTTCCTCGCCGTATTGGTATAGTTTGTTGTCCAACACTAAAAATCCTACCAAGAAAATTAGTATCAAAAATTAACTCTTCTCAATCCACACTATTGGATTTCTAAATAACCCTTTTCTAACCAACTTTTGTATAGATTCATTTGTATGAAATAAATTTTTCATTTACCGTTCATTGCTGAAGTTCTCGGATGGATTGGGGTGGTTGGAAGAATGTAATAACAACATTCTCCATAACTTGTTCAGAGCATTTATTTGGATGATCTGAGAAATATATTCAAATCCAGTTGTTTGTATGCTAAAATAAGTTATCTCAGGACCGTCCTGATTAATAACCTGATCGACAGGTTGCAATTTCATCTTGTGTAAAAACGTAACACAAATTATTATTTTGTTTATTTTTAATTATTATTATTAAATTAATTTAAATTAAGTTAACCGAATTGTAACGGTTTGTCAAGAAAGCTCTCCTTTAACCTTCATGCATCTCGATCAAAACACAAACTGAGACGTGCAAACTTTTACAACGTAAGAAGTGTAAATACCCAATCTGTTTCTTTTGGTCTCTCTCTCTCTCTATTTAGATAAAAGGTCCCAATAATTTTATGATTCCTGTTATCAAATTTCAAATCATCATAATGTAAATCCATGGTTCTTTTATTATTAATTAATTAATTAAGAAATATATTTTTGACAACTTAATTTATATCTGATTACTTTTATTAATCAATTAAAAAATTTGAAAATTTCAGGTTCTTCGTGCAGCGGAGTCAGCACATCTTTGGGCAGAGTTGGTGTTCCTGTACGACAAGTACGAGGAGTACGACAACGCAGTCTTGGCGATGATGCAACACCCAACCGAGGCCTGGCGAGAGGGACACTTCAAGGACGTTATTACAAAGGTTGCGAACGTGGAGCTGTACTACAAGGCGATCCAGTTCTATTTGGAGTACAAGCCTCTGCTGCTGAACGACATCCTGTTGGTCCTGGCACCAAGGATGGACCACACCCGTGCAGTCGCCTTCTTCACCCGCACCAACCACCTGCAGCTGGTGAAACCGTACCTGCGTTCGGTTCAGGCTCTTAACAACAAGGCTATCAATGAGGCCCTCAACGGGCTACTTATTGATGAGGAGGATTACCAGGGCCTGAGAACGTCTATTGACGCTTTTGATAACTTCGACACCATCGCCTTGGCCCAGCAGCTCGAAAAACATGAACTTATTGAGTTCAGGAGAATAGCCGCGTATCTTTACAAGAGCAACAATAGGTGGAAACAGTCGGTCGAGCTCTGCAAGAAGGATAGATTGTTCCGGTAGGTGACAAGCTGTCACTTTTTATTAAGATTGAAAAATCATTTGAATATTGCAAAGTTGCATAAGAGTTGAAAATATGGAAGATGAAGGTGGAGGTCGGAGAGTTTTTATAATGTATATTGTAATTTTATGTCTTCAGATAAAGTTACATGACGTGTTATGTAATTTCACAATTTGAATTTGATATTATGTTGTATAACTGATATAATTTTGCTATGCGAATGTAAAATTGCATTTTAGTTTTATGTAGTTTTATATTTTTTGTTAAAATTATGTTATAATGCATTTTTATATTGCAAGTGTAAAATTATTTTATGATTAATGTAATTTTAGATTGTTAGTCAAAATTGCAACACATTTAAAGAAGAAAGATTTTGTGCAGGTTCAGAATTTGATCAACAATTTTGTTTTCAGTGATGCCATGGAATATGCTGCAGAATCGAAAAACGCTGAGATTGCCGAGGAGATGCTCGACTGGTTCTTGGAAAGAGGTTCAAAGGACTGTTTCGTTGCCTGTCTTTTCCACTGTTACGATTTGCTTCACCCCGACGTTATTCTCGAGCTTGCCTGGAGACACAAAATCATGGACTTTGCAATGCCCTATCTTATCAATGTCATGCGTGAATATATCACCAAGGTACAAACCCAAATCCCTCTTTTCTCTTTTAACTTAAATCCTCGACCTTTCAAAAGAGATAATTCTTTTTTTACACTTACTTATTTTATCTTTCTAGGTTGATAAACTTGAGGAAGCAGAAAACCGACGTGCAGAAGAGACTGATCATCAGGAACACAAACCTATGATTATACGTACGTGGAAATTTTATAAAATTTTATACGAATAATTTTTGTATTTCGTAGACCAGTTTGGTTGATATGTTTGACATTATTTTCCATAGCGGAGCCTCAGCTAATGTTAACAGCTGGTCCTGGGATGATGGCAACAGGTTACGCGGCACAGGGCGTTTACGCGACGGCTCAAGGCGTGTATGCTCCGGCGGCACCGGCGTACCAGGGATACGGCATGTGAAGCCCCATTCACACAGCAGCATCTACTTTTCTATAAGGCTTAGGTAGCAGAGGATTTACGCCACTAGTTTCTAGCCACGACCGAAACGTTCTATTTAGAATTTCAAAAAAGTGAAAAAGACAAAAAAAAAAGTAATACCAAGCAAACAAAAAGCAAGAGAAATTATATTATATCTGATGTAAAACGCTTGACTCGTTTTCGTTAATGGATGCATAGACGATTGAACGCGGATGCAAACATGTAGATAAACTCTGAAATAGACAAGGACTAAATACTCGGCTCCCATCCTCTTCCACGAGCGCCGTCTTTCGAATCGGAAACTCGGCGTCTCGTTCTGTATGTTTTTTTGTTTTCTCTCACTTGTATATAGCCGGACGCGGCGTCTCCCGGGCGTCGCGATCGCTGGCGCAATCTACTGTTAATTTGAGCCAACTGCTATGTTTCCACTTTACACGTTTGTACGAAAACGATGTTTCGGAAATCAGTGAAATCGCAATGGTGAAAATTGTATCCTCCCCTCGCCGTTTTATTATACTTTGTTAATCATTTGCTTGCTATTTAACTATGCACTCGTTTGATTATTAATTATTATTATTATTATTATTAATTTTTGATGGTTATATTCTAATGACTTTAAGAATCATAATCATTTTTATTACGTATTACTGAAAAAAAATCCTTAGATTAATGAATGTTTATCGAGAACACGTCTTTGTCTGAAAAAAAATCGTTGATAGAAAAAAAAAAAAATTACTAATATTCCTGTTAATGTTTAGAATGAAATGAAAAATGGAAAATGATTAAAGTTTACGATAAAATACAATTTATGTATGTATATAAGTATATATTATTTCGTGTGTGTAAGAAACAAAGTTCAAGCAAACTAGGAGCACGAATAATTGACGCTAATTGTACATTCCAATTTCATTCAATTGACTTTTCAAACTCGGCCCGATTGGCTTACAATGAGAAAAACAAAAAAATTGTTCCAACCCCCGAAAAAAATAATAGACCATTCAAATTTGTTTTGTGTCCGAATTTTGTGTTTCTTGTGGGTAAGACATGGCATTTATTAGTGTAGACTGAGTGCGGGTTTTTTTTTTAATTTCTCACCTAATGGGACGTGACAATTTGTTTGTACTGTTGACAACACCAGAAACTTCGCTGTACCCCCATTGATCAGTTCATTTTCTCGTTTTCCATTCAATCAAAATGTCAACATCTGATCATGTAAATAGCTTGGTGTTTTCAGAGCGACAAAGTTGGACTGACATTTTTTTCTTCAAAGTATTAAAGACGACAGTCTCACCGCTCCAACTTTGACCGCTACTTGTACAGCAGTTGCCGAGTGTCACTCTATCAATTCCCAAAATTTTGCGTACATTGTCGTTTTTTAATTTACGTTCAGAAGTCAGGAACTAGGAAAACATCAGTTATTTTGTTTTAATAATCAGAAGAAAAATTAAGAGAAATGGAATTCGATTGCGACCAATGGAAAAACTTGGACGTTGATTAAAAATTGATGAGATTAATTGGTTTTTTCAAGTTCAAATGAATATAATGGACGTTTTAAGACTAAAAACTGAATGTCATGAGCAAAATAGGCAAATTAAGATACGAATGGCTAATGAATTGATGAAAATGATATATATATATAAATATATATATTCACACATATGAGACGTCCTGTTCGATACATCTAGGATGAGATCAACTAACTTTATCTCGTCTGTCCAAAGTCGATTTTTTACGTTTAGAAGTTTACTTTTGAGGTCTTCTTCTTTTTAGGTTTTAGTTATCTCGACACTGATACATTGAATGGGACTAATAATATACATATGATTATATATATTAATTATTGAAACGAGTATTGAAATAAAGTGCACAGTAAAGCGAACTTGACTTTCTCTCTTTTAACCCATCGATCATTTTAGTACAAAAATTATCTACATGTGATAAATTTACATTATTTACAGATCATGCTTTATAATTTCAAGTTTTTTTTTTTCAAATGATGAAATTTGAATTTACAATTTTGTTAACATTCTTTTTCCTTTGAGTCTTTTTTCTTAGCTTTTTTCGGATCTAAGATTTCTGGATTTTCTCGCCAAAATGTTTCCCCGATGATGTCAACATCGAGAGGAATAACTGTATGTTTTGACTTTTTATCTTCTTTGATAGATTTTCGAATCACAGTCGTGCCTTTGCGGAACATTTGTGGTTCGTTGTTGTAGTTGATATTAAACTCTTTGAAGAGAATTTCGTTCTTGTCTGAGGAAACTGTTCCTTTTAAATATTCCTGGGCCTGAAAAAACAATTATCAATATTTATTTAAATAAAAGAAAAATTTATCTAACTTATAAATAAATAAACTTCATTAATTTAAATAAAATATTTTTAAACTTGTTTATTTTTTGTTATGAATAATTTGTTACCTCTGCTGGAGTCATATTTTTCCTTTTAACTAAATTCCAGAAACATGTATTGTACAAATTGTTTATGTGAACGTCAGCCTGTCTCCAGCTCAAATAATCTCTCAACTCCTGATCACTGGGATACAAAACAATTCGTCCATCAAATGCAGGTGGATATTTCAGTTCTTTTTCGCCAAAATATTCTTTCCAGTAAAAAACGTACGACGATGAAAAAAGTGAGTTCACATTTGTCAGTAATTTGTACACTGAAAAACAAATATTTTCTGTCAAAAATGATGTTTTAATTTTATAAATGTTGATAAATATTTTTTACATCGAAAAGAAAAATCTTTCCAACTTAATTTTTAATGTAAATTAGTTTTTTGATGGAAATAATGTTTGAATTTGAAAATTCTAATTAAATTATTTATTCATATACACTTAAAAATACATATTTTTTAATTAAATTTCAACATTTTAATTTGAAAATTCAAATTATCCCGCCATTTGAATTTTCCGCCAAGTGGCGTCTCGGCGCTTGAAAGAATTTCAATTTGCAACGGTTTTGCACACTTTTTTGGCATGATTAAAGGGTTTCATACCTCTTCGGTTGTAAAGTTCGACGTCTTTTTTAAAAACAAAAGAATACTCGTCACTCTGGCCGTAAGCAAGGACGATTTCCTTGATCTGTTCCATCACGGACATCGCCGCGCGGTTCATTAGCTGCAGCGCGCCGACGTCATTCGGCTTCTCGAATTCGTGCGAGTCCGAGAACTTGGAAAAATTCTTGCCGTCGAGTCGGACGACGATCCAACAGTTCGGCAGACATTCCTCCTCCCTTTCGTATTTTCGCACGTATTCAAATTTGCTTTTTGCCATGGCTGGCGCGAGAGACAGCCACCTTTTCACAACGTGGCGCGACACCACTTGTAGCAACATGCTCGAACATGATTTCCAGGGGCACTGTAGGTAGCGCTGCTTGTCTCTATTGGAATTCAGATCAATCCGTGAGAAAAAAAAACTCAGAAATTAAAAAACCATGATTTTCTATTTTATTTTTTGTGAAAATCGATTTTGAGATTAGGAAAAATTTTGTCGGTTCCTCAATTAACATTTTTTTTAATTTTTTCCTTTAATTTCATTCGTTCTATGAATTTGTTGTTTTAAAATGATTGTTGATACTTTAAGGGGACTGGCAACCTCAAAATGACCGAATTTTTGAAAAATAATCGTATTTTTTTTTTTTTTTTTTGATACTTTAGTAAG
>JAAMPD010001482.1:69259-79698 GCA_025266255.1 Trissolcus basalis | reverse complement strand
CGTTATAGAAAAAAAATTTGAACCTGTAATTTTTCAAAAAATAATTATAAAGAAATAGTAAATATTAGACATAAAGTGTTAACATTATTATGATTAATTATCATTTGAAAAACGCTATTTTTACTGTCCCATCTTAATTCAAAATTTAAAACACAATAACAAAAAGTTCAGTAAAGAGAAAATGTAGATAAAAAATGTGGAGATGAATTTATTTATTTTTGGAAAATTAGTTGTTGTTATCAGGCCGAGTTGTAAACAAGGTTTCAAGGTATCGCGATATAAGCGGAGAGTCGTTTAACATCAGAAATATCTAATTTTCGAATAAAGCCTCACGATCGCAAATTCAGCCTTCGTGATGGGAGCAGAGGGGGAGGCCATTGTTTGACTTGATAAATGAAGTACCAGAGCGCAAGCTCTGTTATACAATAGCATCGAGTGAATACACCGGTGGGCACACATTGTTTGACTGCGCTGTCTGAAAACTAGCGACGATACCGTCGGTACATTGACGTTACAATGAAGAGGCCCACAAGTTTCGGCTTGATAATCACCCAAACTGCAAAATTATGCTTGCCGACTATTTTTAACCCGAAGCCTTGAGGATTCACACTGGCACTAAAAGTTTTTGGACCGGGATTACGAGAACTTAAAATTAAGGAGTGATTTGTAATTAAAAGTTACTAGGAGGGGGGTTATCAAATGGCGGCTCGTTGAACCGGTGTTGATAAAACTATAAGTTCGTTTGGTTGTTGGGAATGAAAAATCTCTTGGGAGTTTAATTAAAAAATTAAGCCGGGCCAGGGAGTCTCGAAGAAACGGCAGGAGCCATCAAGACATTACGAGTAATCGCATCGCGGCAATAGCGTCTAATATCAATAACTCTGGAACACTACGTTGGCTCGCGTGCTTCAATAAAGGGTGTTCCATTAACAAGATTATGGGCTCGATTAATAGTCGGTCATTTCTAGCACACTGCACAAACGCAATCATAATAAACAATATCGCATTTCACTTTGAAGAAGCCCGGGCAAATTAAGAAAACGCTGATAGGGTAATTTTGCCTCGAGACCAAACTTTTTTTCTCAAATTCCGACCTTTCATAAGACGTTCATCCCTAAAAACTAATCGGGACCATAAAAACGTACCTCAATGAATAGTTATTGCCAACTCTTTTTTTATGACGAAAAAGTCAGAGTTTACGAGATCATCCTGCGAGAGGATGACTGCTACAGCGCTGAGAAAAATTTAAGGCGGGTTTTCATCTCGGCGCATAATCCAGTCAAAGAGTCTGACGAGACGCTTTGTTCCATTTAAACATTCAAAGCCCTTCCGCTTCTAAATTTCATCTCCCCCTTTGTGCTGTGTGCAGGACCGGTGATCCTTCAACCGAAGTCAAGATAAACGCCGAGGTGTAGAAAGTCAATAAAGACTTGAGCTCCATCGGAAATTGCGAACCTCACTATCAGTGTCACTGATAAACAGTCTCTAAACAATCAACCCAGCTGCACCTTTTGTCTTGCGACTTCTGTATCAGAAAATAATGGATGATGCTGAAAACCGTCATTCGTCACTGCCGCACAGCCCGCCGAACGTATCAGTCTAATTGGCTCGGGGGCTCCGCTTCGCCAATAATAATCCGACCTGAGAACGAACGCTCTCTCCTGGACCAATCCCCGACTCAGATTCTTATCGAACAGTTTCGCGCCGTTATCGGAGATTGCGATTCCACAGTTGACCCTGTAACGATCGTCATTATAAGTGTCCCGGATTGCTCGCTATTTGTGCGCCTCCGCTTCCTAACGAGCAGACCGAGTGCGTAAGTCTTTGCTATAAATAGCGCTACCAGGAACGGCCACTTACAGTTAATAAGTGCTCGGCCAGAGATCGCTATGCCCTCTTAACTCGCAGACGAAAGAGTAAAAAGGCCTCCTGCTGAAAACACGTGTTGACACGTGACAAATACACCAACAACAAAATCGACCAAATTGAAATATCAAAATCGCGAATTTAGATTCGTTCAGAAAGGAGTCTGATGTACTCCGTTTGAAGAATCGTATTCAAATGTTGCCATCGTCGTTTATTTATTTTGTCAAGTCGATGTTTGGAGGCTGACAGCAGTTGACAGGTCAGTTGGAGTCTGAAAGCTACAAAAGAGAGTTGGAGAAAGAACTAAATCTGTGATTTCCAGTAAAAACCAGACTTGTGCCTTTTCGATCAAAATTTTGTTTATTTTATAAAAATGAGTTTCGTTGCGAATTGGTTGTAAGATGATAAAATGATTCTCAAACATTCAAACTGTTCAAAATCATACATAGAAAAAAAAATATCGAAATTTACTGAACTGTATATATATATAGTTTTATATTTATATATAAATAAATATATAATAAATTATTTTATAATTTATAAACACAAATTTAATGAATTTTATTAGTATATGAGGGACAAATCTGAAATATGTAAAAAAATGATTGAAACTTAGAGAAAATTTTGAATGAGCATGAAAAAAAATTGATATTAAAATTAATATTAGTTTAGTTATTGTTCATGCTCATTCATCAAAATTTTCTCCAAGTTTCAATAATTTTTTAAATATTTTAAATCTGTCCTCCACATACTAATAACATTCATTAAATTTGTATTTATAAATTATAATATTTTATATCATTTCTTTCTCAGGGTTTTGATTATTGAATTTTTATGTTTGTTTATTGTTTGTTTGGTTTGAAACTTTTTGTTCAATTTTTTATATTTTCAGGAATTATGAGACTCGTAAGAATTTGGTTGAACGTGGGCAGAAGTTTCCGAAGGTTTTCGAAGTTGGCTCCTGATTCATTATTAATCACCCCAAACCTAATCAAGAATAGAGGATTACCGGCGAAATCCGAAGTCTGTAACGAAACAAAATTGATGACCGGTTGATAAATCACGTTAATGACCGACTTATCCCTCGGATGATCCCCAACGTGAGGCATCTGTCAAAGAGAAGGACGAGACACAAGTTGGAAGTCCACAGTAGTAATGATGACGCGCAATCGTTGGATTTGGCGTGGTTGGTTGTGGTCTTCGAGATTGTACCGAATTAGTGGCCAAGATCTTGCTTCTAAGCTGCTCAGCCGGAATTAGTAGCGACACGGATGGCATGTCATTGGGAACCAGGATTCGCGGGGATTCCTCGGGGATTCCGACCCCCGGGGACGAACGAGTACCGAGAGTTTCCGGAACGCAGTCGGAAATGAAGAACGTTGGTACAACATTGAATCCTTGGTATGAAACGCGTTGCTTATCACACGCGACTGTACATCAACGTCGGTTCAAGAGACCTTTTCAAAGACAAACGGAGCCAAATATGATGGAGACACAAACTTAATTCATTAAGATGAAACATGCCAGATGGAAAATTCATCTAGGAAATGAAGTTGGATTATCACTCAAAGCCTCGATTATTTGCTGAAAGTTCAAAGTTAGTCTATCCCGTTCATCGAGATTTTAGACAGGAAATATTTGAAATGTATATACCTCCCGCTATATATATACATAGTGATTATAGTTAAGGCTAATTAAAAATCTTAATCATGTCACAAAAATTTTTTCAAATTCATTTCAAAGTCAATTGGGGTCTCAAAATTCTCTTTTTAATTTTAAAATGTTTATTTTCATTATTGTATAAAATTACTAAATTTGTAAATAAAGTATATATATATTTGTTGGAGAAATGAAAATCAGATATTAGTCTAACCCCAGTTGATTTTAAAATTTGTATAAAAATAATATTTGAATTATTTCATGTTTGCATAATTATAAATTACATTTTATCGGAAACAGATTTCACGAGTTAACACTGATAAAAATAATATCATTTGGATACATCAGGAGGCACCATCGCAATTCCCCCTTGGCTGTTGTAATTGGAATTACAGGATCCTTTTTCGAACCCCGTTCCTCATAGTCAAGTGAACTGGCAAGGGGTGTTGAGAGCATTTGCATGATGTCGAGGAAGTATCGGCGTTTGAAAGACACCGATACATTAGTTCAAGGGCCGTTAATTCTATCGATTAGCTTGTAGTCTGGCAAGCTCGGCTACCTTTACCTTGTTATTCCAGAATCGAAGCTTCACAGAGGATTAGAAGCGGAACAGGGGTTCGAAGAAGTAAAGACGTATAAGCGTCGGGCTACATAGATAGGATTTCAAACAAGTAGGCGTTTCCCTGCCAAGGGAACGCTGCCAATGATCGTCCCAAATCGCTTGTATAATGGTTCAAACTTGACGGAAATGCCAAGAGTATAGCACCATTGCCAGCGTAACGACTGATTTATCATTGAATAATTCCAACGGTTCCCTGGTAGTAAAAATAAACATCTACTTTCCATAAATTCTCAATCAATTGACCTCGCGTTATTTTTTCAACAAACCTTATTCATAATATATAATCTATCTTCAATTATTCTTTGGCTATAAAAAATTCATTGGCACCAGGAGCTTTTTTTAAAGGTACATAAATTGAAACTTTTTTTTTTAGGAGTGTCAATAGAAATTCTATTCAATTCGAAAGTGTGTCATCAATGAAAATATTTATTTCCAGTTATGAGAATGTTTGAATTTTGGATTTTTGAGATGAGTATTGTTTGTACGTGATATATAATGCATATATGCTACTTTGTTGGATGCATAAATGTCGTTATTAGGCCGACAACTGATTCAGAAGGGTGAACTGATTTTGCTCAACGCTTTGGTCTGTTTCCTGAACTGCACATTAGATTAAACCATGGACGTTGGCTCGGATCGAAATGTTGACAAGCGGACAGCGGCGTGAATTCACATTGACAGAGAGTTAATTAAACGCAGCGGCCGACGAACTATTCAATTAGCTGTACTTTCGCCTAAGTCGTTGAATGAAAGGCGCCACTCGGAGCAATTTAACTGACCTCCGAGGGGCGGAGCAAAAATCCAACGACTCTTCAATTTGACATGGACGCGCTTCGCTTCACAATTATAGATACGAATCCCTCCTGTGTACATTGCAGCGGAGCTAAACTGTTTACTCAAATACCGTCCGTTTGCTCTTTCGATACGTCGCCCCGTTCGCAAGGCAACGGACCCGATACACGGAGAATCGCCAGGACGTTATCCTCTTCTAGATAGTCGCAACATCAAATTACAAATCCTCCTTTTCCACCAACCCGGTGCTTTTCAATTTATTAAAGCCTCCCCCCTCTCGTGACACAACTTTTATTAGCATTTAAGGAGCCGTTTCCTTTTTTTCACTCGCAAACAATCACTTTTCCATCCTGACTTCAAATATTTCTCTCCACGTTTTGTTTTTGTGTTTTCTCATTTTAAATCGACTTTTTACAACTTTGAAGAACATCTTATCAAACCTTTCTCTATTCCAAAACCAATTTACGATGTTTCATTAGTTCAACAAATCAAGTCAAGTACATTTTCTTTGTTGGCTCATTCTGTTTGACTTCTTTTTTTATCTATCTTTTTTGTTTCCTTTTTTTACAAATTCAACTTTTTGATCGACTAGTCAAAGTCAAACATCGCAAAGTTCGAGACTGTTCAGCCAATCAGTTTCCAATCAAAATGAAAATTGATTCAGCCGCAAACTTTTTGTATAAGTTACCCAGAAACGAAAGTCAAACAGCGTTTAAAAGCAACGAACCTCAATAGTCGGCTAGTTCCCCCACGCCTTTTAATTTGCAACCATTGGGGGCTCCGGCGATTTGCCTCAAGTTAAACTCACGGATGCAAATTTGATGGTGCCGCATGACAAACGCAAAAACGATACCGAGTAATTCAAAACATCCGTTGTTTAGCGAACGGTTGTATTATTTTTCTCGTTTCTCTCTCTTACTTGCTTGGCATAAAAAAGCCCGGCGGATTAATTTGACGTGTTTCTTGCACGCTTGGAATTCCAGCCACGCGCCGTCCAGGAGAAATGTCGCGAAAATTGCTAACACACGGGGTCAATTTAATGCAAGCCCGACAGGTTAATTAACCTATCAGATTAATTAATCACCTGGCGTTGCGCAAAGACGCGAGCCACAAAATTTTCGGCTCGATCATAAATGCGTACCAACTGCGAACGAACCGACACAAAATGCATTATTCAGTCCGCTCTGTTTGCTTGATCAATGAAATTAGACTTGTATCAATCGCCATTTATTTTCAACGCGTTCAAAGTCTTCCTGATTGACAGGCCGTGACAACAATTTTCGTTCGGTCAAAGTGAACCAAAGCCTTTTTTTATTTCATCAAAATTGCAAAACAAAATGTGACGAGAATCAATTTTGAAATTGAAAAATGTTAGAGAAAGTCGCAACTATTGAATCCTTTTTTCTTTTTTTCATCGCTCTTTTTCGATTATATGCTATTTTTAATTCCATTTTCAGCTATGATTAATTATTCAATATAATTTCTTTTTTAAAACCGTAATGAACAAACTTGAAACTTGAGAGTCACAATTATTGAATCTTTTTTTTTCAGCGCTGTTTTTTCGATTGTATGCTATTTTTAATTCCATTTTCAACTATGATTAATTATTCATTTCTTTTTTACAACCGTAATGAACAAACTTGAACTTGTTATTATTAATTCAGTTTCCAATCAACGGAATATTCCCATCATGCTAATTTGAAATGATTTTCTGTTTCAGGTGAGAATTAATCATGCGCTTCAGTAGATGCAATTAATAACAGGTATTTTCAAAGTATAAATTATTAACACTGGTCGTTACCAAAATTTTGAAATTAACTAACAGAATAATGTTACATTTTATTAATAAGTTGGTGCAAATGTTTGTGTGCAATCCGTTGCATATTTTAGTCCAACATTTGGCCCGCATGAATGATTTATGAAATTCACTACATTATGCTTGGCTTGACCACTTGGAGTGTGGCGCAAGCAAACAGAGCCTAACGCAGGTCGACACTCGAAAACTGTGATGAGAGCCGAGCGACTGCACATTTCCCAATTTATTTATCACGGTATTTGTATCCCTCTTAATTACAACGGACGTAATCAACTATTCATCACCTAAAACTGCATTTATCAATGCTGCTGTTACGAGAGCAAGCCAAACAAAAGTCTCTTTAAAGAGAAACAAAGCTAATGTTTGTCAGGCAGCTCGGCCAGTAGTACGAATCCGAATGTGGTCGGCCAGGTGTGGCTGACTGTTGTTCGCCCGAGCTGAAATTAACTTTTCAGCCCAGTAATGAGATTCTCGGACAGTGACATTTTGTTATTAAAACTCACTTTGTTTCTTCCTCTTTTTTTTTCTGCCAAATTTTTCTTTTGTTTCATATTTTTCCTTTTGTTTCGGATGATCAAATTTTTATCATTCAAAAAATCACAAAAGACTCGTTATAACTTGCATTGTATGGAAAATTTGTAGATTCAATTTCGGTGGTTTGCTTTTTTTAATTGAAAAATTTTTTTCTGAATTTCAATCTCACAATAACCGCAATTAAAATTTCCATTTACTTTTCACCCAGTGTGTGGCCTTGCGACTTTTTTTTGGGGGGAACAAAAAAATTGACATTCGAGCGCGCAGGTCGGAGAAAAAATTTTTTCATTTGTTTGAAAATATGATTCTGGTGGAATAAAAAGGGTTGAAAAGCGAACAAGTTGAACAATCGTTTACAGCCCCTCCATTATTTGCGCGCTGCCACGAGCGACGGCGGTGGCGCGTATTTTCATTTGGAGCTTGCGCGCGTCGCAATCCAAGCTCGCTCTGACGCGCGTTATAACCGTCCAGTGTATTGCACGCCGTATCACGGAGAACACGTGTGTTCTCCAGCGCCGCCGTCTCGCAATCTATTCTCGTCTTGCCAACTTGCCCGCCAGTTGGCTCTTACCCCACGTCCTCCCAACACCATGTGATTAACAATAATAACCGCAAATATACGCGCCGCGTTTCCGGCCGGTTTGACGCGCGTCACGTGGTGTCCACAATTTCCAACCGGCGTGGTTGTCAAGCACCAGATAATCGTATGCAAAAGCGTTTCCAACCGGTCTTTATTCTATTCTTTTTTTTATGTCTCTTTATATGTTTTACGTTTTTGTTTTCTCTTTTTTAGTTTCAGTTTTTGTTTCTCCTTTTATGTGATCTATTTTTTGCAACTCCCTCAGATGTCTTAAAAACAAGATTTTGAGAAAAAGTAAAACCAAAGTAATTGAGTAAAAAATGGGCTATGTGGAGAATTATTTTGTTCAGTTTGAAACAACTTTTTATAAATAAATTTTTCGATTTTTCCCCCCTGATAAAAGTGAACAGTGAATCGAAAGTAATTCCAGAGTTGATTACTTTTCAACAAAAAAAAAAAAAAAAAAAAATTGAAAACTTTACGTATTCAAATTGAGAATGAGAGTTAAGAAATATTCGTGACATGACGTTTTTTTTATGTTCGATTTATGAACGTGGGGATTTCGCTATGAAATTATTTTACCCGGCTCGCTCTTTTGATAAAGCGGCTCGTATTTAAAGTTAAAAGGTGCGTGGAAATCGCATTGAAAATTGAATTTTGCTGTTAAGTCAGTTAAAAAAAATTGAATCGAATTACTTTGTATTACAGTATAAAGTATAATTAACGGAACGAGCAAAAGTGATTACGAACTCGAAAAATCGCCCGAATCGCAAATGCAGAATCTCGTAAACCAATTGCTTTAATTTCCATCAAGAATTTTCGTTACAAATTGTTCGGTTTGAATTGAAAATTTGCGGTTAATCAGAGCAAAAAATGTGGTTTTCAAATAGAATTTAAATGTTTTTGATCATTTTTTTCCAACAGTTGAATAAAATTATTCGGCAATCCGACAGTTGCTCTTCATTTTTTTGCAACCGTTTTCTTAAGCACGTGTGACGGGAATGTCGAGGCTGAAGTTGATATTGATTAATCGCGATTGGCATGCCAAAACAATGAATTAAATTTAATCCCTTAATTGAAGTTTATTTGCATAAATTCTGAGCGTCGTGGCGCGCTTTCATTACAGCTGCTCTCTCAATTACAGCTGTAGCTCGTCGAAACTGGCTGTAGTTTCGCCTATCGGATTAGCATCGGTTTTCGACAAAACGTCAACCTTTTCCAATCAAGCTCTTTCGATCACGCTGACCAGGTCTTGTCGCGTTTCAGTGAACAAGGACTATAACCTAGAAGGCCGGTTTTGATTTTCCAAAAACAAACCTCATTTTTGAACTTTGATCGTTTAACGATAATTTCGTGTAACTCAATTTAAATCTATTGTGAAATTTACATACACAAAGAAAAAAAAGTTGTGATAATTTGTACCAGAATCTTTTACCATACTATTTTATAATTGAGGGACAGAAATCATTTTTAAAAGAAATTATCAAACTTTTTGGTACAAATTAAAAAACTATGTATATAATGACTAAACATTTAATATAAAATTCATTCAATTTTGTAGTAATTTTTAATAAACAGTTTAATAATTTTTTATCAAAAATGGATTTTGTCCTCCAATTATGACAATGTTTTGTAATAATTTTTAATAACTTTTTTTTAATAACTTTTTTCTTCGTGTACACAATTGAAAATGAATTTTGTACATTTTTATTTTTTTATATTTTTTTTGAAGTGAAACGAATTCATCCATCTAGATAATGACGATGTAAAAAGTTGTTGCGAAAAAGCACGTGGAATGGCGGAGGAAAAAATGAAACAAAGAAAACGACACATACGAAAGTGAGCTTTTCAGTTGAGTCGGAGCCGCGTGACAACTGCTGTATCTTGATGTTTTGATTTGAGCTATTTTAAGATCGGTGTTAGGGTAGATGAAATTTTCGACCTTTTGCTATCGAAAACAGTTTTGTATTAAAAACTCGATTTCGTCTATTTGGAAGGAGAAGGCAAGTTTGCGAAAAAAAAACTGCAGCCTCATTGGTAAAATGATAACGATTGGATGAATGCTTCATTATAGAATTGAATTTCAAATTTAATCGTGATTCAATTAAGTTCGCATTTTCTGAAATGTTTGCAGACGGACTTGGAAATTCATCAAGCAAACAATGAAATTTCCAATGAAACAAACGTGAATGTTCACCTCTTCTTTCAAATTCTCGGCGAAATTATACTACTTAACTCACAAAGCGCATTCTCGTTCGTTATTTGTTTTTTCTTTTTGCTTTTTTTTTCTCAAATAACTCGTTGTACTCAGTTTTCTGTTTCGTATAGAGACTTTTAATTTGGGAAATTAACAACGACCAATTGTGCGTTAATTTTTCATCATCCGAAACTTGAACGAGCTTTCATGAAATTTCATACGATAATCAGAGCTTGCGCAGCTTCAATACTAACTGAAACTCATTTCATTTATGTAAGAATTTTGCGATACTGTTACGCAAACGTTATATCACTAATCACAATGAAACAAAATCTCTCTCTCTCTCTCTCTCTCTCTTCTCTCTCTCTCTCTC